>JAAAKG020146968.1:0-10564 GCA_010014905.2 Druon quercuslanigerum
AAATGATATACAATTTATTATATATATAATAATATATATTAATAAAAATATATATATATATATATATATATTGAAAGAAAATTTTTTTAATACAAAAGTTGTGATTGAGAATGTGCCCACACGCAGCGGACAGATTTTTTTGACTTTTAACGATATTTTTCACGATTAAACAAAAACTACTCATCCTATCAAAAAGTGATTCATAACCAACTTGTAGATCTTTTTAAAATGCATATTTTATTTCTACACACTTTTTCACCTTTTTTATCCAGTTTAACCGTAAAATTTAAATTTTGAGTTACCTTTATTTTTTTATGCTGTCAAAATTTGAATTTTCGATTTTTTAAGAAAATTCAAAAAGTCGTTAGGACAATCTTAAAGGGAATTTAAAACACCACATTTTTCTTGTCTTTACTTTTTTTGTCGTATCGTGCGTTGTTTCGCTGAAAATGTTCATTTTCATTTCTTTTTTTCGATTTTGAAAATGTTATTACGCTAAAAATTTTAATATTATCAAAAAAGTCATTAGCAGAAATTTCTTGTCTTTTTGAGAACTATAAATAATTTTACAGAGAATTTTTAAATCTTGAAAAAGTGGTCTCAAAAGTTTTCAAAATCCTCTAATTTTTGGAGTTTTCATCCAAAATGGTGGGCTAACGAACTTGACCTTTAGTTTAGGACACTAAACGAGTATACCAAAGGCCAATCGAATCTGTCAATTCTTTCGAAAGTATCGTTTTCACAGACAGGCAGACATACATACAGACAGACAGACCGACACATTCGAAAATCCTGTTTTTTGGGTTCAGGGGGGTCTTAAAACGTGGGCATTTGACAAAAACCGGGGGTTCAAAATTTACACAAATGTTTCGAGGCGCAGAGTAGGTCTTTGCTGGTGGTGGATTACTTCATCGTCCCCGGGAAATACGAATTAGGGAATATATAGGAAATACGAATTAGTTCAGCGCGGTGTAGTCCAGGCAATCTGGATTTTTTCAAAAGTTAAAATACAGCCTCGATTTCACGTTCAAAATGTGTTTGAATACTGGTGCTGAACATAACCTCGCTAATTCGCTAATTAGTTATTAACAAAAAACCATTAAAACATGCTATTTTTTCAATAATTTATTTTGTATCGTGCTAAATAAATAAATAATTTTAAATTATTGCAAACTGTCCGCTGTCATACAAGTTTCTGCAACATATCATTCAATTTCTTTAGGCCTGCACTATCAAAATACTGGATTAAAAGTCGTCATTTCTATTTATTGTTTATTGAAAAATGTATTTGTTTACTGCAAAATTTTATACGTGCGTGTAAAACTTAATAACTTCCCCAAATTTCTTCATAGCGATTTGTAACACTTACCTTTGTATTGCTGCCTCTTTTCTCTGCAATTTAAAAAAAAATGGGCTCTATGGCAAATGGAACTAGTAGTTCCATTTGGAGCCAAGTTAGTTTTTTTTTTTTCTAAAAATGGCAACACCTTAAGTTATAAACATGGAGAAACCGGACTTTTTTTAATTTACAGTTAAAGAGTCAAGCTTTATTATCCACTACTTGAAAATGCGAATATTACTTGAGATTACCTTTCAATAGTCGTAAGTCCGAGGTACGAACTCTAACTCGGCGCACTGGATGATGGTGGGGGGAGAGCGTCATCACGCGCTCTGGAAACTGAAAAACTCGCTTTAACTTCGCCGCGCTGAAATTATTCACATTTAGTCCGGAACTATTCATCCAATTTTAATCATTTTTATTTAATGTGGCATAGCGTGTAAAAATATTAGCAATGGGAATGCTGCTGCATCGATTATACATTTACTTAATTTTTTGGACGACGCTGTAAATTTTTCATCAACTTATATTTAACTTATGACAAATTGCTAATAGCAGGGAACCTTTAACATAAATTTTATGCAGTAAAGCATAAACGATTCTTTTAAAAAAATATAACACTCCATTGATTGTCGCATTGTGCCGACGAAGAAATTCAAAAAAAAAAAAAAATAAAAATAATTTCAAATAAAAAAATTCTTATTTTCTATTTGTGAGCCTTAACGGTTTTTCTGATAAGTACTGTAAATAATGATAATCATGTAAATTTTATTGAACGTAAGTTGATTATAATAAAATGTTGATAAAAAACTTTTTTCAGAATCAGTAGTTCTCATGTTTTGTTTTAACACTTCTATTATATGGTGAATATTATAATTTCAAAGGTTCCCTGCTATTAAGAAATTTCCATAAGTTAAATCTAAGTTGATGAAAAATTTACAGCGTCGTCCAAAAAATTAAGTAAATGTATAATCGATTGAGGAGCATGTCCATTGTTAATATTTTTAGACGCTATGCAACATTAAAAAAAATTATTAAAATTGAATGAACAGCTCCGGACTAAACGTGAATAATTTCAGCGCGGCGGAGTTAAAGCGAGTTTTTCAGTTTCCAGAGCGCGTGATGACGCTCTCCCCCCACCATCCTCCAACGTGCCGAGTTAGAGTTCGTACCTCGGACTTCCGACGATTTAAAGGTAAACTCGAATAATATTCGCATTTTCAAGTAGTGGATAATAAAGCTTGACTCTTTAACTAAAAAAATGAATTTTTAACTAAAAAGATTAATTTCCAACTAAAATGATGAACAATTACCAAAAAGATGAATTTTTAAACAAGAAGATTAATTTTCTACCGAAAAATGCGATTTTTCATCAAAGCACATTAATTTTCAACGAAGTAGTTAATCTAAAAAAAAGATAAATCTTTAGTTAAAAAAATTTAATTTTCCACTAAGGCGTAAAACAATTTTTCTACCAAAGTGATGAATTTGCGATTAAATGGCAAATCTTCAACTGGAATAGATGAATTTCAAACCAAATAGATTAACTGTTGACAAAAAAATTTGACAAAAGAAAGAGATTAATTTTTAACTAAAATGATACAAATTTCCTAAAAAAAACTATTTTAAAATACTTTTAACAAAAAGATGAATTTTCAAATTAGAAGATTAATTTTTAAACAAAACAATTAATTGTTTACCAAAAAATACGATTTTTTAACAAATTAGCTTACTTTTCAATAAAATATATGAATTTTCAACCAAAAATATGCATATTCAAACAAGATTAATTATTCACCAAAAAAATTATTTTTAAACAAAATACATAAATTAAAGATAGAATAGTTTTAGTTCAAAATTTAATTTTTAACCGAAAATGAAATACTTGAATTATTAATTATGAAAATTAATTTTTAACCAAACTTACGAATTTACAACTAAAATAATGAATGTTCAACTAGAATAGTTGAATTTTTAACTAAAATGATGAAGCTTTAACTGAAGTAGTTACAGTTTCAACCAAAAAGATGAACTTTTAACTAAGAGGATTAATTTCTATAAAAAAGACGAATTTTCAACTAAAAAATATAATTTTTTAATCTTAAATTAAATAGTTAAATTCTTTGTTAAAAAAATTATAGTTTAAAAACTGAATGAATTTAACAAAAAAGTAGCATTTTCGTCCAGAGATTAATTCTTTTATTAAAATGATGAATCTTCAACGAAGAAAATTATTTTTTAACAAAAGACTTTCAACCAAAAAAGATTAATGCTGAAAGAAAAATGCAGTAATTGATATTTCGACCCAAATAAATTTAATTATTAATCAAAAACAGTTAAGTTTAACCGAAAAGAGAATAAATTGCAAACTCTGGAATTTTTAAGCAAAAAGATGAATTTTCTACCAAAAAGGACGAATTTTCAACAAAATAAATTAATTTTCAACCAGATACTTGTATTTTCAACTAAAAAGTAGCAATTTTCCACCAAAAATAGAATAGTTAAATTTTCCGTTAAAAAAATACACTTCAAACCAAAAAAAAGTGACGCTTTATAAAAAATAGTGCGTTTGCTCATAAAAAGTGTCAAATAATTTCAATAGTCTCGCGATATCGAGGCCTGAAAATCTTTTTAAAAAATATTTAAAGTATACCATACTCATAATGACTGATAAATAACTAAATTAAAATTTAATTCTTTTTTGAGTTCTTTAAGTTCAGTTTTCAACTATCTTTTGCTTTTATCTTAGTTGAGATAACAATATTTTTGGTATTGACTGTATTCTCTTGCAAGTGTCTCAAAAATATAATAGTTCATGCATTTTTTTTATAGTTGCAAAAACTACATAAAAATCTCAAAACAATGATCTATTATATTTGCACAAATGAGAGACACGTGGAAAATCTAGAGTTTGCTTTCACCTTCGCGAAGAAAGTATTATTATTCCTTGGCACGTGGAGTATTTATACCAAATTAAATTCGTATGAGAAGATTGAAAAATAAAGGTGAGTGGATCAAACAAGAAGTCAAGTTGAAACGTTGAGTTGAAGTCCAGCAAAGTTGTGTTTAAAAGGAGAAAGTGAGGTTACATGCTTGCTCTGTCTGCTCTGTCTGTCACCGCCAGCAGGTGGATTGTACTGATTACCGGATTCTACTGTAAAATATTACACTCTGTACAGTAGGGTGGTCCAAAAAAATTTGGTTTTCACAAGTGGCACCTCTTCATAGCGTTCCTTTCAGTGTCAAAATGACCCCTGCAGGTAGGATTTAGAAAAATATTTAGGGGTCCTTCAAGCCGGTTCTTCTAAATAGAATGCTACATTTTTTTCCAAATTCTGTCAAAAATTAGGGGTCATGTTGACACCAAAAGAAACAGTTTTCAAGGGTTTCAGAGACAAAAAAAAAGACTTCTCGACCAACCTATTGTAGAGACTACTGATGTGAATTTACAGTAGTACAAACTTGGTTGTGAGCGGACACATAAGGAATGAGAAGCCAATCCGGCAAAACAGTAGGTCATCTTTGATATTCAGAAGATACCTCGACATAGCCATAACAAAGAAATTATCCATAAAAAGTGTTCTATATATCACTCATTTTTTTTAAGTAACATTCTATTTTTGTGCATTGTAGTGGTAATCTTTAACAATGTTATAACTTTCCATTATTTTCTGCGATGACAATTTGCTGACACTTGATTTTAATTTATCTACAATAAAAGTCACACGATTCCAGGTCAAAAGTTCATGAGATTTTCGAGAAAAAAAGTGGACTTGTAAACTGTCTCTTCGAAAGTTCAATCGAATAGAAAAAATTTCCCACATTAGAGACTTTAATCAAAGTAGACTAGTCATAAATCTAATGCAGCTGTGATTAGATTTTTCAAATTGAAATTCCTGACCTTTAGCTTTGGTCAATGTGCGAAACGAGTCCACAAGAGTTGAACTTTTCAGTGACAAAAGATTGCGATTTTTTGTCTATTACCTTTTTTTTAACAGGACATTTTTTAGAGGGATAAAGTTTTATTCAGACAAGCTCGCGTTTTTCAAAACACATGCGTTGACATGAAAAAATAAAAGAAAGTTTAACCAATATTTGTTCAAAGTTTATTCTGTAAAGTTAATTTTTGTTGCAGCGAATCATTTCATCGGAAATCGATGTAAAGTTTATCTTCTGATTTTTCTGTGTTAAATTGATGATGAATATATGCCGGAATAGAAAACTAAAATCCGGTGAAATATGCCACAAGAGAAAATAAAAATCCGGAATATTTTGCCGGAAGGCAATTCTTGACCTATATTATAAATATAGACTTAAGCCATTAACGATATAACGAGGCTGCTAATTTAACATTTATAAAAATGAGCATGCAAATTATAGAAACAGCTACAGAAAAGTTGCCTTTGGGGAAGCCAAATAGAGACAAAAAAAAAGATTTTGAAATCGGTTAACCCTCGCGCATTGAACTCAAAAAATTATGGCCTACAAAATAAAAATGACAGAAGTTTTGAAAATGCGCAAAAATAAATATTTTTTGGATTTGTTTCATTGTACATTTCTTGGAATAAAATTGACGTCAGGCTTAAAATTAATCGAAGTTAAGCTAAAGAAACATTCAAATTATTTATCTCAATTTATTTATTCAATTTTTTTTCATCATATTAAAATCAGAATTTTTGCTTTTTTTGAACGATTCGCGTGCTTTGCAAAACATGCAGCAAATTTTTTGTATGATAACAAAAAAAACGTTTCTTTAATTTCGATTTGTGAAATTTCAAGCACATATAAAAAAATTTAGTCAAAAAAGAGAACAGAAAATACTAACCGACTTAAATATAAATTCGCTCTCTTCATATGACAACCCACCATTTTTTCCCCTCAGATTCAAAAATTTTCAATCAATCACATTATCTTCGCAAAGGCATGCACAATGCATATTAACGGATTTCCTAACTCGCGCGTATTCATTTAGCTGTCAACACTGGTCATTTTGAAAAAAAAATGGTAGATGCTTTCACTTTTTCTTTTCAGCCTATTCTTATTCCCCAAGTCTATTTGTTTACACGTCAGGTTGACATTTTATATTTTATTTCTGTGTCGATATATGCAAACAAAGCATCCATGAGACCACACATTATGGGAACTTTCTTTTTCTTCAGACATAAAATTGGCTGGAAAAAGAAAGAAAAAAAGTGTTTTAAAAGTCCCAAGTAAATATAATGAAAAACTGTCTCAAATTAAGGATTTTTCTGTAGGACTAATTCTCAGGGTATCTAGCGATTCTTAGGGACAAAATTCAAGGTCTTTTCTAGGTTGTCCAGGTCAAGAATTTAAGTTTTTCTAGGTCTGCTTTTTTAGATCAAATAATGAAATAACTTTTTCTTGGCCAACATATTCTAATGGTATCAGAACCATAAAAAAATGTTAATTTTTTGTGAAATCTCTGGAAATATTTTTAAATCTTTGTGAAGTCTTTGAAATTCTTAAAATCTTTGAAATCTTTGTTAATTTTTTGAATTCTTTTGAATGATTTAAAATGGAATCCTTCTTTAGCATTTTGTTTGTGAAATCTTTTGTGGTCATTTGGAATTCTTGAGATCTTTTTAAATCTTTTCAAATTTGTTGTAACCTTTTAGAATCGTTTAAAATCTTTGAAAACCCTTAAATTATTTGAAAGTTTTAAAATAGTTGTAAAAATATTGTGAAACCTTTAAAATATGGTGAGCATGCCTTTTTTAAATATTGAAATCCATAAATCTATTTGAAAGGATAAAAATCCTTTAAAATGCATTATGGTTGTTTAGCGTTGATCCCATTGAGCAAAACACTAAATAGCATATTTCATGAGTTAAAAATATAAGATAATGAGGATGGACATCAATCGATCCATCTTCTATACATGGACGACCAAAAGCTATAGGCTAGTTCAGGCCACAAACTGCAGCAAGTCATCGATGTCACAAAGCAATTTTCTAATGATATCAACATGGAGTTTGGACTAGATAAATGCAGAACAGTGCATTCACTGTACAAAAATATAATTTCAAGGCTAGTTTTCAGTTTTGAAAAGGTGCTAAAACTTTTTTGGATCAAAACAGGACCGAAGTGTGAATCAACTTTTGTATGTTTCAAATGTTTTTTGTTGCATTCAAGCATGCTGTTGCAATCAATTTAAACAATACTCTCTGTGCATTTTTTAGTTCACTAGTACGCACCGCTTTTCAACCTGAAGTTAGCAAGGTAAAATTGTAGGAACGATGGCTTCAAAACAAGACTATTTGATAGTATAACAGGACGCTAAGAAAATTATGCTCGATTGTAATAGAACCATAGTTTTGACAGTGTTTAACCATATGAAAATTAGGGTCCGCAGAGCTATAGAACAAACACGAGAGTGACATAGTCAATAGAAGGCTATTCAGCATACGATAGTTAAGAAAAACCTAACGACTGCCTTCACTACAAGAACCAGATTGGTTCTTAAGAGTTCTCTCAACTCGGCAAACAAGATCAGGGCAATCAACAGCTATGCTAACCCTAAACTAAAAAAAAAACGTAAGTTGGGCCAAATATTTAGTTTGTAAGAGATATAATTATTATGCGAACTTAAAAAATTTCAGTGCCACATCTTACAAACTGAATTGTTGACATAACTAATGATCTTCTTCAATGTGTCTTCCTAAACTCCTTTGGGCTCATCAAATCGTAAAACCGACCTTGAAAGGTTAAACCGAGCCAGCAGCGTAGAAATGCACAGTAATTCATCGATAAAAAGCGATTATGGGATTTAAAAACCACAACATAGAGGGGGTATGGACGTTTTAGATGTGAAGGAACTGTGCAAGTCACAAGTTATACAGTTGCGAGAATATTTTAACGGCAGAGATGTTGCGCTTTACAACGCCATCTGTAAAGGGGATCCCGACTTCATGACCTTGAATTTGTCCTCAGAGGAGGCCTTGAATATCACAGGGGAATTAGAAACGCAATGGAGACAAAAAGCCATCCACGACGAGCATCCCAAAACGTTAGATCAACATGAAGGGGATAGTGAGGCGTCCCTGAAAAATGTTTGATGTATTTTGTGAATGACCCCATGCATCTATATCAACTACAACTACTACGTTATAAAGGATTTCAAACATTGTAATAACTTAATTCATAATATCCTCATGTAACCGCCGCTGATGATCAAAAACCGGGTTGAAGCGACAGTAAGTTTTTTTTTAAATAATCAAATTTGGACTAACATGTCATCCGCTGTCCAAAATTGAACCATTTGATTAAAAAATTATGTATTTTAATGAAATTTGATCTTTTCTGGTAAAAAATTGATCTTTCTGATTGAAATTCAACTACTTGGTTGAAAATTTCCATATTTTATTGAGAATTCATTTGTTTTGTAGATAATAATTAAGCTTCTGTGTTGGAAATTAATCTTTTTTTATTGAAAATTAATCTTCATGGTTGAAAATTCGTCTTTCTGGTTTTAAAAATCATATCTTTTGGTAGCAATATCATCCTCTTTGGTTGAAATATCAACCATTAAATTTTTTTTAGAATTCGTCTTTGTGGGTTAAAAATTCGTCTTTTGTTACATGAAATGAATCTTTTTGATTGGAACTTGAACTAGATTATTAAAAATTTATTTATTGTGTTGAAATGTCATCTTTTCTGGTAGGACATTAGACTTCTTGGTTAAAAATTTACCTATTTGATTAAAAATAAGCGTATTTTGTTGAGATTCATTTTTTTTGTAAATAACTAATCTTCTGTGTTGAAAATTCATCTTTTTATTAGAAAATTCAACTATTCAATTAAAAATTCTACTGCTTTGTAGGAAGCTCATATTTTTTGTTAAAAAAGTAACTCTTCAGTTAAAAATTAATTAATCTGTTTAGTTGATGATTCAACTATTTCTTGAAAATTCATCTTTTCGGTTAGAAAATTATTTTGTTTATGGAAATGAATCTTTGTAGTTAAAAAATCATCATTTTTCAACTATTTTGTTAAAAATTCGTCTTTTTTTGCGAAAAATGAATCGTTTTTATTGAAAATTCGTTTATTTAGTTTTAGAATCAATTTCTTTTGGTAGAAATTTAACCTTCTTTCATCGAAATATCAACTGTTAAGAATTTATCTTTGTGGGTTAATGATTTAATTTTTTGGTTATAAAATCAACTATTCTGTTAAAAATTCAACTTGTTGGTAGAAAATTAATCTTATTCCTTAAAAATGTATCTATTTGAGTAAAATTGTGTTTATTTTATTATGAAATTAACTTTTTTATGCAGACAATTAATCTTCTGTTTTCAAAATTCATCTTTTTGTTTGGAAATTTAAATGTTTGGTTGAAAATTAATCTTTTTTGGTTGAGGATTCAACAATTTTTTTTGTTGAAATCTGTCTTTTTTATGAAAAATTAATCTTTTGGTTAAAAATGCAACCGTTTGTTTCAAAATTAATTTGTTTTGGTTGAGGATTCAACTATTTTTTTGGAAATTCGTCTTTTTTAGTGACAAATGAATAGTCTTTACTGAAAATTCGTCTATTTGGTTTTAGAATCCATTTCTTTTGGTAGAAATTTAACTTTCTTTCGTCGGAATGTCAACTGTCACATTTATTGTTTAAAATTCATCTTTGTGAATTAAGGATTTGATTGTTTGGTTATAACTTTTTGTAGAAAATTAATCTTCTTCTTTAAAAATTTGTCTATTTGATAAAAATTTGATTAATCTTGTGTCTTGAAAATTCCTCTTTTTGTTTGGAAATTTAACTGTTCGATTAAAAATTAATCTTTTTTGTTTGAGCATTCAACCATTTTTTATTTAAATCTCTCTTTTTATGAAAAATTAAACTTTTTGTTAAAATTGCAACCGTTTATTTCAACATTAATTTGTTTTGGTTGAGGATTCAAGTATTTTGTTTTGATTTAAAATGGAAATACTTTCTCCGTTACTTTTCAAGAAAGAGGAAGGAACTAACGGCATCAGCAGACAAATATGAGAAAATAGTGTCTTTAGTCTCATTTTTTCAAAACAGTGTCATCGCTCACAAAAAGTGTCAAACAGTGTCAAGAGTGTGCTGAGTCAGAGACCTGGAATTTGAAAACTACCAAGTCTTCTGAATTGACAAGTACAATATTATTTATTCACAAGTTTCTCATTACAATTTATTGTCGAGTTAATATTCACACGAATAGGGTAAAGAAAGAGTCTTGAGATG
>JAAAKG020146969.1:0-10564 GCA_010014905.2 Druon quercuslanigerum
TTTCTCAAAATAATTTTTTGACATTTCTTTCGATTTTCCGTACACGATAACTTAAAAACCAAATAAGATATCAACTTCATCCAAAGTTCATTTTAAAGGTAATATGATACTGCATTAGGTAAACCTAAAAAATTATCCATAAATTAATATTAACAATTGTAATTTTGCATAAACAAACAACTTTTTTCCCGAAAATTCTATTTTTACACTTCAAGTCTCACAAAAACTTAAATTTTCACTTTTCTTCAATTTTTAAAGGTTCACCTGGAAGAGAATCATAAACTATTTGATAATTTTTTTTTCTGGTACGTTTCAGATAAAAATTGCGAATGCCAGAGTTTACGGCAAAAAAAATTTTTTTTTGAAGCACTGACGAAGATATTTGTTTAAACAATGTTATTATTATTATTCTTTCATGAAAAATTTTTTGTAGGTTCATTGATTACATTATAAAATACTGTAAAAGTTTCAAAAGTCTACTCATTTATTTACCCACGAAAAAAAAACGTGAAAATCACTGATTTTTCGGCCTCCTAATGGAGAATATGCAGTTTTAAGACATGGTCTACTAGAAAGCTGTTGCCTAATAACGGGGTATGAGAAAAAATGCGACAAAATCTTAGGTAGCACTTAAATTCTTTAGAGTAGATTCCAGTTTAAGAACAGTGCATTTGAAAGTTTTTGTACAATGCCCCTTTGAAAAAAATAAGCTGTGTGTGACTAATTATTCTATGGAACTCAACTTTCCTATACAAGGTTTGTTTTTTAGACCTATTGCACTTGGAATTTTTTATCGAATGAAGGATAAGGAGGAAAATAGATGGAGTGCAGGCAATTTTCATTTGCAATCGGACTTCATGGAAGAATATGTATCATTTGAAGCTAGTGTATTCGGAGGTTGATGTGTAATTGCGGACCTTCACAATAACCGCAGGAGTACGGTCAATCCAAATATTTGAGTGTTTTCGAGGAACTTGCCGGGAACATTTTTCTGAAAAAAGATCTTCGCTTGGCTAGTCTATGATAGACTTTCGGAGTAATCCCTTACGAATTAATTATATGATTGGGTTAAAATAAGGCGCACTTTTTCTTGCATTTAATTTTTTAATTTATCGCATTTTAAAGATATCGTTGATTTGTAATATTCCCGCTAGCTGTGTAGATAATATCCGACGGTTGTGTATACCTATAAATTGTGATATTAGATTCAACGAATTTGTTATTTGCGTTCTTTCTTCGTCACTGACTAATTATATGCAAATATCTCGTAATGGCAAACATGGAGACGATTTTAAATTGTAATGACGACCACAGGATATATGATTATAGACTCTGTCATAAAGCAGCGACTTATTCCTTTTTTGAGTGCTTACTTTGTTTTTCATGAACTGCTAACAGTGTTCTTTATTGTTAAATTAATCAGTTTCCTCTTTACATGCAAAAAATGAAGACCTTGTACACTTTAGTCATTATCGAGGCAATCGTGTTTAATTCTATTGGTAACTACTGTACAATAATAAGAATATAATATTAATAACAAGTTTTTGACGTATTCCGCATTATGTCCCTACTGCTACTTTTTCAGATGCAGCTATGCGTCCAGAATTTTATAAAAATAGACCCTTCGATTTTCTCCAAATTGTCCTTCTGTTTATCCAAAATGAGTAGATATTAATGAGTTTCTTTTTTGGGAAATTAGAATCTATCACCGCCCTGCTCAATCATATTGCATCACTTTATTATTATGTTTGATAAACATCAAAAAAAATTATTTAATACAATGGACAAATAATAAAAGCAAAAGAAAAAGATTCTGTAGAAATTCTATGGATATTAAGTTGCCTTTCCATAAACATTCCTTTAAATATCCGTCTGATACTGCAGCCTGCAAGTGACCCAAAAAATTCATAAAAAACGATTCTTCCAACACACGGTCGATTCATTCTGTTCCTTTTTCCTCTGTCATAAATTCCTGCTCCAGACACTCCCTCAGCCTTAAAGCCTTCTGTATACCGGATTTCCCCTTGGAGGAGTGGGTTAAGGTTTTTCTTTCACATATCCTTTCTTGGAATATCGACGCGAAAATTCTTGGTGAAGTTAAAGCGTTTTCTTGCGTTATCTTGCCTCATCTCTAGAATCGACAGTGTGCTGATGTCACTAAGGAGCCTTAAGTGCCTAGTCCCCAACGTCCATCTATTTACACTTGCTAGGCGGCCCATAGCGTTTGCAACTCAAGCAGTTATCGCAACGTTTAGGGATTCTCGATAGACCATGAACAAAGCTATCGAAGCTGTGGGTGTAGTCTAGATGGCTCCCGTAAAACCCCTTAACTCTAAAATTTTAAATCTTAACAGCCTGTCCTACATGGTAACAAATTCCGCCTGTGTCCGCTAAAAAATGGCCGCATGAAGGAGCCTTTGTTTAAGGACAGTATATTAGAGCCATTCAAGTATTTAAGGCCCAGATATCTAACTGAATCTGAAAAGGTTAGTCTCCAAACACAAAATAAAGGAGCATGGACTTTCGGAACCTTGTACTTTTTCTTGAAAATGATCATGTCGGGCTTTTCCGGATTTATTAAGAGGCCTGAGGTATCCAACCAGAGCTCTAATATGTGGAGCGTTGACCTTATTAGACCTATCTAAGATTGCAAATAGAACTTCTTAGATAAAATACTCATCAAAATAACCAACTCTATTCTCTTAACTAATCGTTCACCCCATCTTGTTTCAACTTTCCTTTGGCGTAGTGAACTTTATATCTAGCATACTAGCTCGTTTGGCGCTCTCGATAGATGATTTTAGAAGCAGTATTACTGAAGGCAACCTCTTAATCCAAAAACGTGACCGCAGCATAGCCCTTATGCTTCAAAGGCTGCTCCAATTTGGCTACTATTCAGGAGGCTACCTTATCCCTCATATATTTTTGACCAGCCTTTTCGGGTCTAGTTTTGAGAATAAAGGCTTTTTGAGTTACTCCAGGCGTAAATACAGCAGTCACAGCCCTCTGTGGGATGCGTTTGTTTAGAAGAGGGTTTTAAAACGAGCTTTTCATTTTTTTAGATAGTTTTACTCTGTGTGATCCTATCATAGTCCCATGAGAAGCTGCGGAAGTAAGATACTGCTCCCCCACAGAGCATTCGGGGTCAGGGTGTTTAAGGATTTCTTAATTCTCGTGCCATTCAGCCCTTGACACGAAAATAAACATCGTTGCTAGTAGTATGAGAACTCGTGCCCTCGACATTCCAGGTGGATTGGATATTGCTCCCTGAAAGAACCCAATATTTAAAACTAAATTTCTCGAAAAGTGGAATTTTTAAGACCTGGTTGGGGAAGATGTTTCATCTTAACGTGGTGCTTACAGAAGTTCATGAATATTGAGTGATCCTCCTGGTAACCGCTGGTTTGCAACCAATCCAAATAGTTGGGTGTTTTCTATGAACTTCGTGGGTTTACTACATCCTGCCATTCTAAATTCAAATTGAGTTAAACTTCCACGAAAAGTCAGCGGAATTTTCAACTGGAATTTCCGTTTAATTTCCTTGGATAACTTTCCAGGAAATCTTTTCACGTGGTTTTGTCTCAAAATAAAAAGGATTCTAATTTCAAATTAAAACAAAAGAATATGAAAAGATTGTTTCTTTGGCTTATGAAATCAGTTTAATGCTTTTCATTAATTACCAAAAAAAGATTAAATAGCGTATAATATTTCACAAATTTTTAATAAATTAATCTCGTGTTTATGAAAATAGATTTTGGTTGTCTTTCCACCTTAGGCAAAACTGTGTTATAAAGTTGATTTAACTAATAACAGTTTTAATTAATTAGGTATGTAATTTTTTTCTTAAAACTGTCCATGGATGATATCTAATTTTAATTTGTTGAAACTTTATCAAAATTCGCGATATGTAGCCATAGATGTAATTTACCTCGGTTCTACTGGGAGAAGGTGTCATATTTAGATGATAATTGCTCGCAGTGGAAGCCTTCAATGGTTGGTTGACTATTTCTTTATAAATTCATTATAATACTGATACTATTGTTAAGCTCTCTTCAACCTGCATTTTAAATTCCACTCATTGTCCACGTTTCAAAAAACGACACATGCTCAGTTTTCTATTATATTTCTAGCTAAAGAGACGTACAGAGTTTTTCTAGTCACAAAGAATTGAAAACCTAAGAAAAGACTTAAAATTTCCTTTAAAGAACGTACCACTTCACTTGATCAAATTAGGATTTACTTACAGCCATAACTAAAATATCATTTACACGTGTCGCCTTAATTAAATAATTACCTCTTTTGTGTTGCAGAGTTAAGTTTACAGTTCGATTGCTTACCTAATGGCGCCCCTATTCCTGAAGTTCCCAGCTGTGAAGCATCTCAGTTATCTGTGGGAAATGATTCTTCTCCCTCTGCTGGACCTTCTTTTCGCATCAGATCTAGATCTCCTTCTGAAACGCGTCCTTCTGCTGCCAAGTTTGTGTGTCCTCCTACAATGCTTCCTTCACCTGACGGACTAGGATGTGGACTTGAACAACTTAGATTTATTAGACTTATTGCCGGTTTAAATCAGCAACGGGTATTCGAACTTAGAAGATATACTTTTCCCGATAGTAAGCGATTCAAAATTAGAGCAGGAATTCGAAGGTTTATGCCTATTCCTATACGGGAAAGAATAGTATTATCAACATCCGATGGTGTCGCCTATGCAATATTAGAAACTCATAATGTTCTTATTGGAATATATATACATTGTTCTAATAATATGCGGCGGGTGAAAGTAAACATGCAGAGTGGCAGCTTTGCCGTATTGACCTCAGAAGATGTTTCAGAAATTCAAGTGGGTTCCCAACGACCAATCAATATGTATTTTCGAGTTGAGAATCTAAACTCTACTGTTTACCAGAATCGCATGCACTAATAAAAAAAAATGTAAAACTGAAATATAATGAATATGAATTGAAGCTTGACCAAGATGCGTAACTTTAATGCCGATTACATGAAAAATTAAATCTTTTATGGTTATCGAGGCTTCTGTAGTTCGCCAATGAACTTGGCAATCTTTTTCGTAAAGAGATAGAAAACTCAAGTTTCCTATGGACGTCTCATTCTCATCAGGAGCGTTGCACTCAGATGTATATTTCTTGCATTCATTTTGTTTTTGCGATTGTCCAAGTAATTTACTAAGCACTTTAAGTGCAACTTGGTGAAAATATAATTTTCAGACCATACATTTTTCTATTAGGATTATTTTTTAATTGCGTGCTCTTACCTAATAAGAATTAACAAATGAATTTTTAATACTTTAAAAACTCTGAAATAAATTGTTGAAAATTGAATTTTTACATCGAAGAGTGAAAAGCTACTTGGATTAAAGCAGTCCGTAATCACGCCGTTCCAAAAATCGTAGCTGAGGTGTATTTCTAATGTAGAGATGCATGAGAATGCGCAATCCGTGCAAATTTAAAAGAAAACGCACAAATGACTATGCCTGCTTACGTTCAAACGGTCCGGGAATAGCATCAAGGTCAGTGCCAGCCATGCACGAAAACGATCTTAGTTGCAAGTTCCAGTGTAATTATATGATTTTTTAAATTGATGTTGATTAAAATTGCAGACAATTGAATTTTTTTGAACTCTTTAAATTTTGTCTTGACTATCGGAGTTTCAATGTGAATAGAAACGTTACGATTTTGTGCAATGTTTAGGTTTTAGCCAATTGAGTTCGAATCCAAATAGTTAAGCAGTATCAGATTATTTCGAAACATTTCTAAAAGAAAAACAAGATAACCACTTGTAAAATATTCTCTTCGTGCCAGATCGAGGTCGTCCTTTGCCAGGTCCATGACTCCTTCTCTGGGGTCCTAATTTACTGCAACCAAGAAAGTCATTTTTGTACCAAGAAAGGATAATTTTCAAATCAAAAGGATCAATATTACAATAATGTGAATATTATATTTTTAGCCAACAAATTAATTTTAAACAAAAAAAGGTTTTAACAATTAAAAGTTATAGTTCCAACGAGACATCAGCCTTTAATAAAAACAATAAATGTTAAAACATGTAGTTCACCTTTTTCCCAAGTAATTTTTTTTCATTTAAAAAAGATAAATTGCTAACAATATAGTCTAACTTTCAACCAAAGAGATAAATTTTCAATTAAAAATATAATTCCTAACAAATAAATTATTTCTTAGCAAAATGATTTAATCCAGTCTATAGAACAAATTGAGTAAATATTCAATCAAAGAATAATATTTTTAAATCAAAAAGGTAAATTAAAAAAAAAATTAAAAAAAATTTTATTTAAAGAAGATTTTAGTTGTTTTTATGATCAAGATATGAATTTTGTAAGAAAAAATAAGTTTCTACGTAAAAATTAATTTTTTAATCCAAATTATGAATTTTTTCAACCAAGTTGTTAAAAAGCTTGAAGGAGTTGGGATAGTTTATCACAAACGAAAATGTAGAGGGAAATAAGGAAGGAGAATACACACGGTAGGAGAAAAAAGGGCAACGGTAATTGATTGTGTGGTAGTGGATGATGAGGTAGGAGACAAGGTCAAGAAACTAGAGGTAGGTGATTAACTTGATTTGGATCACTTTCCCTTAATAAAGACATTTGAGGGAGAAAAAAGTAATAGCAATATGCATAAAAAGGGGGAAAAGGTAAAGAGTGTAGGAAAAGGGAATTATTCAAGTCAAGAAAAGAATAGTTTATGGCATGGGATGATAATTTTAAAGAGAAAAGGAAGAAGGTCAGAAAGAAATTAAGAAAGTGGAGAAAAGAAAAAAGTAGAATGGAAAAAGTATTTTTGGATTTTCTAGAAGGGGTGGAGAGAAAATTTAGGAAGAAAGGAAAGTATGTTACAGAAAGAAATAAGGAAGAGGACAAGAAAAGGGCATAAATAGTCAAGGTGCTAGGAATAATGAAGGACGGAAAGAATGGTATAGATAAGATTCCAAATGATGTATGTAAATATGGAGAAATAAAACTAGAAGAATGGGCATGGATAATTTGTAATTGAGCATGTAGAGGAGAGGGGTGGCCAGAATTATGGAAAGAAGGAATGGTGATAATAATTGTGAAGAAAGGCAAAAAAGAAGAGGTTCACGAATATAGGACTGTGACGCTAATGATAACATTGTGTAAAGTATATGAAACTGTTTTTTCGGAGAGATTGAAAAAAGAAGTTGAAGAAAAAAAGATAGACCTATCAAAGCAGACAGGGTTTAGGAAAGGAATAAGGATGATGAATGACATATATGTTCTGCACCATCTAGTAAATAAGAATATTAAAAGGGCAAAGGGGCAAATGATAACAATGTTTGTGGACGTAAGAAAGGAGTTTGACTCATTAGACTAAGGTGAAATAGAAAAATTTGTGGTTAAAAAGGGATTAAAAAAGAGAAGTTAATAAACAGAGTATCGGAACATATATTAATATCAGACTTGGAAGAATAAATAAGGAGAAAGGGTTAAGGAAGAGTTAGGATAGGGAAGGAAAAGATATATTCACTGGGATACGCAGACGACATGGTGTCAATGGCAGAGGATGCAGAAGGGATAACTAGCTTAGTTACAGGCTTATAGAAATACTTAAAAGGAAAGAGCTGAATTTAAACATAGAATAGACAAAGATACTAAAATTTAGAAAAGGAGAGGGCGGGAGACGGAAAAAATGGACGGTGAGATGGAAAGGAATTAAGATAAAAGAAGTGAAGGAGATTGAATATTTGAGATCTATTTTGCAAAATAATGGAGATCATGAAGCTCATATAAGAGAAATCATAAAAAAGCAGCAGGGGTGATGAAACAGATATGGGGAATAGGAAGATGAAGGTTAAAAAAAATTGAAGAAGAAGAACGTGGTTATTTGATACGCTGGTACAGATGGTATTAAGTTTTGATGTAGAGATATGGGGATGGCAAAAAAAGAAAGGATACTGAAAGTTTACAATAAAGGTATATCACGTGAACAATAGGGGAACATTGAAGGACACCAGGCGATATGGTGATAGAAGAAGCGCCAAGGGATAGATTAAGTACTAAATCGGGAAAGAGGGCGTGGAAATAGGAGACAAAGCTAAAGTTGGAAAAGGGAGTGGCAAGAAAGTGTTCGATAAAAGTAGAAGAGAGACTAGATTAAACTATGAAGTATTCGAAAAATGGAGAGGAAAATACAAATAATACAAAGATAAAGGATGATTGAGGAATAAAAATACAATAAATGGTATAAGATGTTAAAAAGGCAGGTTCACCAAAGTATTTAAAAATGGGATGGAGAAAGGGAATGTGGAACAGAGTAGCAAGATTTAGATTGGGAAACGATGCAAGAGAGCTAATGTATTGGGAAAAGGGAGAGAATAGAAAGTGTAGAATATGTAAATGGGGGTACGTATGAGCAGGATGCAGGAAAGAAATGAAAGGTAAAGAAAGCTGGCAAGAGATTGTGGTTAAGATTTTTGGGGAGTATGGATTATGAGAAGAATTGACCTAAATTGCGCTATTAGAGGAAATAGAGACAAGGAACTAGATATAAGACTTTATGTAAATAATTGTAAATACTTGTAAATATTAGGAATAAAATTTTTTGGTTTATTATGTAAACGGCAATATTGTCAGGAATGTCAACCCTTAGGAAACACATTATGAATAAAAAACTAAAAGACTAAAAGACTAGAAGATGACCTTTTGTGAATTCGCAAAAATTACGTACATGGGTGGAAGACCCATGGAACTTCATTGAATAATATACGCGTTAAAAATATATTGGATCATGAATTGTGAAACAAATGTTAAAATAAAATATAATGTGACAAATACAAAGTCGTCAACTCGAGAAAGATACGCTTGGCTAGTTTTAGTCATATCTCGAAAAAATCACCAGATCTTTTAGCCTAAGATTTATTGCTTTTACAAGTTATCATTAATTTAAAGTACATACGCTAGTAGTGCGTATGATTTCCGATAGTGGTATATATCTGTAAATTGTGTTATTAGATTTAGCGAATTTTATATTTACTTTTGTACCTTGTTACTGACTAATAAAATGCAAATATCCCAGAATGTTAAACAAGAAGGCCATTTTAATATGTTGTAACGACAATAGTGTGTAGTACCGTATGATACGTTATAAAGCACTAACTTATTTCTTTTTATTTCTGTTAAGGTTATTCATCAGCAATAAATTAATCAGAAGTTTCTTTGCTTACTGCAAAAAATGAAGATCTTTTATAAACTGATCGTCATCATGGCAATAACGCTTATTTCTATTGGTAAAAACTATTGTATACTAATAATTATAATTTTTCATCTAAATTTGATTACTTTTCGTCTGTAACAAGTTGTTTTAAATATTCTGCTCAAATAGGTACTCCGATTTTTTACAACATCTCTGCGAGTTTGCCAAAAACGAAAAGAAATTAATGTTAAGATTATTTCTGGGAAGCCAGGATCTATTTAATCTCTTGCTTAAGCAAACTGTCTTGCTTTGTTATTTTTACCTTAAGTTACAAAATTATTCAGTGTAATTGAATGGCAATAAAGCCACAAAAGAAATTAAATTTGTTTTCTTCAAATATTAATAATAATCTTTAAAACCTATTAATTACTTTTTGCTTAAAAATTTGTAATACTCTTCTTATTAAGATTCTTAAGTTATTATATATTATACATGCGATGTTATCTACTAAAGAAACCTAAAGTCTTATCTTTTATCGAACAGTGATCTAAATATTTATATCTTTTTTATATTTTACCTGTTATCACATTTAAATATAAAATTTTAAATAACGTTTCTTGATTAAGGAAACTTGATTAAGGAAGACAATTAATGAATGGGTTTCGTAAGAAGATTAATATGCACATTCTTTATAGAATCTTGTGAGTCCATTTTTTAAATAAACAATTACTGATTATAAATTAAATTCAAAATACACTATTTTGTATTTCTTGTACATTTTCTTATTCCTCCGGAACACTGTCAACTGGTGTTAGGCGAAAGTACAACATTTTTGAAAAAGAATAATGCCTAGTACTGCAAAGTTGTTACGCTTTATTAGAAATGAGAATTTCTATTTACATTTTGAAATTCAAATTCTTCTACAATGAAGCCAAAAATACTGAATTTTGAGAATTTTTTTATTGTCTTGCTTTTATGTCACATTTAATCACTTCTATAAAAAATTTTAACCGAGGATGCATAAGACAAAATATAGTTATATATTCTATCGGTTTCTAGATTGAAACAGAAACCAGACACAAGCTGTAAGTTTCATTTTTTCATGGTCTCATTTCATTTCCTTAAAAAAGTAATTAAAAAAAAAAACTATACCTATATTTTAAATTCTATATAAACAAAGCAATAAATATGTTACGTTTTTAAAAAATACTAAAGTTTCCATTACGTAATAAAACACATAATCCTTCCATACCGCACATAATAATGTAGTCAATCTGATCTATCTTCGCGACATCACTTTAAAATAAACATGTTCATGAATTACAAATATTAAAAAAGCACGAGTGAGATAGCTGTTAGCGATATGCTTATATCTAAAG
>JAAAKG020146970.1:0-10563 GCA_010014905.2 Druon quercuslanigerum
GGTGAAGTCTTTGCAATATTGGAGACTACCAACTATCTTGCTGGAATATATAAATATCGTAAGCGTACAAGCCAAAATCTTCGGGTTAAAATAAACATGCTAACTGGAACGATAACCCAAATAAACCCAGATGAAATGAGGGAAACTCCAGTAGGCTGCCGTCGCCCCATCTTACATTATTTAAGAATACAGCATGTAAACGAAAATCATACAAATAATTAAATCTGTTAAGAAAATGTAATAAAAAGAAAAAATTTTCTGAACAAAAGCAGTCAAAACTATTGTATTATTATTCTCAAGGGTAGGATCCTTCTTCAATTCCAGAAAATATCCTCAGTGCATGTGATACCCAAGCCAAATCCATTTTAGAAGTTTAGGGATTGATTTCTTATACCAACTTGTTTAAATATGAGCATTTACGTTCCCTCATTTTTACTTTCTAGTATTAAAAATCTAAATTATTTGTTAGTTCAATGATTAAAATTTTTTAACTAATCGCAAGGAGAAGTCCTCATCTGTGAAATTGACAATTTGATCAGACTATCATTAATCGATATTACGTAATCGAAGTTAATTTAAAGGTTTTTTTTTTTGTGGGAAGAGTTCAGCCAAATTTTATGGATGTTAAAAGCGAGATGAGAGAGGCTCCTAACAAGCTTACATAACATTTAGTACGTTTTCTATCCCCCTATTTCAAGAAAATTATCGGTCATAATTTGAAACTTAATTCTTTTTGGTAAAAAGACTGCCAGTTAAGAGTCCACTAGTTACATTTTTATCTAGAAATATAGTATAAACTAAAATGAAGGATCTTCACAAAAACATAGCTTTTTAAAAAAGTAGTTCAACTTTCAATCAGGTAGTTCAATTTATAAACAAAAAATATGAATTTACTAAAAGTCCGCGTACAAAATTGCACAGACATTTCAAATCTAAAGGTCAAATTATCGTCAACAGTAATTTGGTATATTGTAAATTCTCTTTTGTTAAAGCTTTTTCTGCTTAAGCAACCACATATTAATTACGCAGCTCGTCCTTGGCACTCGAGCTTGTTCCTGAAATTTTATATTATGTACATAAATATACATTATAGCAATTCATAGTATGCCGATAATACACAGATCTCATCTACCGGTTTTTTTTAGAAAGACCAAAGGTTCGCGCAGCATACGTTCTGATTCACTACTTAAAGATTACGAAAGAAATTAGAGGGGATATTGAGAGATTGTTCCTAACTGTAAAAAAGCCGTGAAAAGCAGCTTGACCGCAGACAACTAGTAGATGAAGAGGGGTTTAGATTTTATTATTATTTAAAAAAACAATACACTAGTCGCAAACTTATAACATTTTTGCTAAAGTTTATAATCAGCCAATGATGGCCAATAAGAAAATTTTTGTCAAAACCGTTTTGGGTTAATTAACGTTTATAATTAGATCTCCTTTGTTAATATAAAAACGATGAATAAATTAACAAGATGATTACAGTTCCACCCTATTAATGTACTAGCACGATATACTCCTAGATTATTATCAGTAATACAAAAACCTTTATTGCTAAAACAAAATGCAATCGTCAGTTTCTTTTCGCAGACTTGAGTTCACAGTTTGATTCCCCGCCTGACGGCGCCTCTGCTTCTGCTGTTTCTCGCGGCGGCTCATCTTCTTCTCCTTCTATTATTAAACCTCCTTAACGTGTAGGGTCCCGGTGTCCTTCTGTCAGTTCTATAAAGCCACATATCAAGTTTCTTTCTTCTGACGGACATAGATATGGACTGGACCAGCTTCACTTTATTCGTCTAATCTGAACTAAAAATCCTCGAGTAGAATTCGAACTTCGACGACACACTTTTCCTGTGAATAAAGCAATTATAGTAAGTAAAAGACGTAGTAGTATCTATCCGCACGTGTTACGCCAAGCGCAAGTTCGGGTATGAACACACGATGGGGACGTTTTTGCAATATTTACACGATTAACAGCAGATGAAGTCAGTGGATGCCCAGCAGGCCACAATCGCCGCATCTCAGATAAAGTTATAATCGTGCATATAAAGTACTGTGATAGGTCAGTCATATGTTAGCTTATTGCATTGTTTTACTTACCTGCGCTATGCTTTTTTTCTTACCTCAAAATAAAAACCTAGTTAATAGAAATCCTGAACAATTTCCATTGTTTTTCTATTCATCATCCAAACGTAATTTATTTTGGTTTTCCTATTTCTAAATTACACCAACCTAGTTTCAACTGCGCTCACAGACATGTCTTTTGCAAGTACATACTCTTCCAAAATTCTTATTATTACGTTTATCACCTTCTAATCATATGCTAACGGAATTATGTTGTCTACGAATGCTAGATAGTTTAGTTTGCAAATATCAAAAACCGTTCCCAATTAAGCTTTTCCTCGAATTCTTTCAGCAGAATATTAAGAAATTTGGGACTCAACGGGCACCCTAGCCGCAGAACCTTTTCTGTCAAGCACACCTATCTTTGTTTTCTCATCCTCAACCCAATCCTGGCTTCAGTGAAAATGCATTTTAGCCTCTTCATCAAAATATTCTCTATTGTAATATATTTCCTTGACTGACATACCTCTTCCTACTTCTTTTCCTCTCCTTTAATGATAAGTGCTACCACCAGCATTGTCATTCACCTTGTTGCAGATCCTCTACATCCGTTCTTTAACCCCTTCTTCTCACATCTTTATTGCTTCGTTCTCCATGCAATACTCACAGTAGACTTGTTTTTCTTTCCTTTCCTATAAAATATCCTTTTTTTTCTATTTGATCCTGTTTTGCCTATCTTTATGTCTTCTATTTCTTTCTGTGTTTCTAACTTACCTATTACATTCGCAATTGACTTCTTCGTCCCTCTGATTAGCGAGTTTACTCCCTCAATTTTTTCATACTTTCTCATTCCCCACCTTCATACTCACTATAATATTCCGCATTTTTTTTTGTGCGAAGATGATGCCTGTTACTGTTTCTCCCTTATTTATAAATGTGATCTTACCTTCCTTTTTTCCTTTTATATTGCCAATACACCTAAATCAGCCTGTTTTTTGTACCACGTATAGTAAAGTCCTCCTCTCCGTTTCCATCAAATTTCTCATATAGGCCTGCTTTCCTTCATTGCAAATCCATCTTCCTTTTCTGCCAGTTTGGTCATTAAAGTGCCCTTCGAAGAAAACCAACAATTTTTTATTTTCCACCACACGCCTCTGACAAGTTTAAAATAATTTTACCTTGAACTTGAGTTGTAAAGTTTATATGTGAAATGTAAAAAAGAATATCGCAGCAGAACAGGGTTCACGCTTACAAATAATGCGATGGTGATTAAGATCAAACAAAATACTAATTGAACTGATTTATTAAACCAGATTATTTAAATGCGAGCATTTACATTGCAAGATTTTTATTTTTTATTATAAAAATTTTAAAATATTTTTTAGTTCAATAATTACAGTATTTTAAATATTAACAAAAGGAAGTCCTCATCTGCAAGTTTGATATTTTTATCAGCCTATCACCAATCGATAGTATGTAAAAAATAATTAGACAAGTCTCCTGGCTCCTTTGTAAGCAGAACTTCGTTAATGAATTTTCGGCGTTTCAGAATCACGGTCACCGCGGCTGTCAACGGTCTACTGAGTCACGTCGGCTGCTTTTAGACAGCACAGCCGGTCGAGCGAGAAAAAGCCTGTCTAGCGACCACGTTGATGTTAGCTCAAATATTCATATTGACGTTTTATTTGAATTTGTTATTTTTCGCATCGTAAATGTATCAAATATTAATGTGTAATGCTCTGCCCTACTATTTTCGAAAAAAATTATTTGCATGGGGGGGGGGATTACAAATTAACGTTTGATATATATAAAATAGGAAAAAATATCGAAAAAAGATTTGAACCAGCAGGAGCAAGGTAGCCAAGCAGGCCCTTTACCTCTGCAGCGACGGCACCAGCTGAAAGAAGGCGCAGGTGACTCGGTAGACGTTCTAGATCCGCAGCGACCGTCATAATTCAAAAACTCATAATTCCTAATAAAGATTCATCTTACAAAGGAGTCAAGTAACTTGTTTAATTATGTTATATTTTGTTAGGTACCATGTTTTATTACTATCTATAATCTTAACTGTCTCCACCAGTTTTGACAACTTTTCATTTCCTGATTACGAATTACTAAATGTTTATTACAAAACGCTATTTATTTAAAATGGCATGTGCAATCAAATACTATTTGTCTATTTTATATAGTTGCTAACAAAATGGCCGAGAAAGTCGCCATTCTTATTAATTACAGTATAGTAACAAAAAACTAAATTAAAATTCAATTGATGGGATGGGAATGGATAAGAGGAGTTGTTAAGCCTGTTGTTTGGGCATCCTTATTATTATAGCACTTTCATACTTCTACTTGCAGCCTGCGTGCAGAAAGTCCATAAAAATGAAAGAGACGGACAAAATCTTTATGTCGTTTGCTCTTGTCGACTGTCTTATACAGCGATTAATGAAAAAGCATTTAGTCGTTGATAAGGTTAGGTCAGCTGTTTTTAACTGCTTTCTTGACCTAACATTGCAGATTTTTAAAGAATTTAAAATACAATTTAGAAACTTCTAAAAGTTTGAAAAAGTATTTTAATGTATGTATCCTTATTTCGAACCCTTTTACAGGTTGGGGAGCCTCTGCTCTCTGTACACTTAATTAAACCTAAGCATCTACTAGTAGATACCTAGTAGGCTGCAGGTTGTGGAGTTTATGATCCGTGTCTGAGTTTTTTCTCGATGTCATACCCACCTTGGTCAGCGTCTCAAACCTTTTTTTAACGCTGCTGCAACTGCAGTCAACATTACTCGCTTGCCCCTTGCGCTACTTGTCCAACGACTATTTTAACAAATCCTAACCTGAGAAACTGCACACTCTCCAGTTTTTATATTAAACGTACGCAAAGCCAAAAAATTAGCTCTTGCCTAAAAAAAGTTCTCTGATGATCGGTACCAGAAATGGTAGCCTATTAAAAAAGTATTTGGAAAGATTTTGAAACATTACGAAATATTTCGAATATGAACAAAAAAAAATCCGTAAGATGTCAAGATATTTGATTTAAAAACCAGTTTGTCTTATAAAAAATTACTTAAAACCAGATGCAAATTTAGAAATAATTGTGCTATTTTAATTTTTTTCTGGCAGACCTTATTCTCCGCTGATATCTGATTCTGCCGAACCTTCTCTTTCTGCAAGGTATAGGTCTCCTGTTTCCAGGTGCGCGGATCGACCTACCAAGCTTCCTTCTGCTAACGGAAAGGGCTATCGATTTGAGCAACTTCAGTTTATTATGCTTACTCCCTCTTTAAATCCAAACAGTGTATTTGAACTTCAAAAATACAGTTTTTCTGCAGATAGCGAACTTTTATTATACGCAGAACCGAAATTGGAGTACACTAATTATCTTGCTAAAATATGTGAATATCATAGTCGCAGGAGGGAAAACTTCAGGTTAGAATAAACGTGCTAACTGAAACGATTACCCAAATGAACCCAGATAAAATGAGGAAACTTCCGTAGGCCGCGGTCGCCCCAGGTTAAATTATTTGAGAATACAGCATGTAAACAAAACTCATATGATTTGAGATTACACAAAATGTAAAAAAAAAAAAAAACTTTTCTGAGCTAAAGCATTCTTAGAAAACCTACGAACAAATTTTAATTACAAATAATAGTACGAACTATTGTATTAATTTTATTCTCAAGAGTTGGATCCTTCTTCCATGCCAGTAAATATTTTAAGTGCATGTGGAACCCAAGCCAAATCCATCTCTGCAGTTTAGGGGTTTATTTCTTATACCAGGTTGTTCAAATACCTTACTATGGCTGAGGAACATGTTGCTCACATAATCATAGAATTATTATAAAAGCGGCATGATGAAGAGCGAGAGTGCTTGCGTTTCTTATCCTTCCTTCTCAGGGAGCACTCTTATTCGGTCGAAAAATAAATTAATAATGCTTTTTTACATCTCCGTTCTATTTCTTGTATATGCTCACTACTACGTCGAGTGCTAGAGCTGTCGAAAACAGCAAGGCGCAATATGCACAAATGTGTATGCAGGGCGGGCTAGGGGATAAAACTTAATGCCGGGATAACTCAAACCTCTATCCACGATAGAGGAAGCCCAACCACAAGGCTACAGAACGTCATCCATGACCTTTGAGAGAGAGATAACGATAGTTACCAGTTTTGATTGTCTTTCTTCGCTCCAGGCACTTGGGATGAACCTATACAAAAATGAACTGGTGAACGGTTGGGTATCTTTCGGTCTTTTTCTAGCATAATTGGACAAAAGCCGATTCTTATTGGCATCACTGGCTTTTTAGCGATGTCAGAAGTTACTAAAATAATGACACTGGGCCAAATGAGAAGTGCGCCACCAAGCAGCTGGTTTAAGTACGAAGTTAAAGCTAGGTAGCATTACTCCTGCCTAAAGTGTAGAAAACCCTTTTAATGATTCAATTCCTTGTATCACTCTGTCGTTAGGATGTGCTTGGAGACTTCCGGTAGCCATATTGGACATAAACTTCCCACGGATTTGGGCTGAGTATATCAACGTTTGGCGCGCAAGTCATGCGTTCCTATTGGTCAATTGGTGCGACGAGGCGCAGACACCCCTTCCGGCAGCATCTACACAACGTGGAATTCGACACCCTTTCTCTTCATGTGAAGCGATAAACAAGTTTGAGAAATAGAAGTCTAACGAAATTTTGGATAGTAAAAGCGAATAAAATTTGTATTAGGAGAAATTCAGAGATCATGATGGATTTCACAAAAGCACAATATGTGCCGAGTGTTTAGGTAATGGATTTTATTGATCTCGGCGAAACACTGGGGCGGGATTTGTAGTACAATATAGACAAAGAAATAAAATGCCGCCAAAGTGATTCACCATTCTAAGTGCTCTGTGCGGGTTACGATTTTCTGTGTTTCAGAATTTTATTGAATTAATGTAGAAACGGTTGTGTCCCTTCGGCAAGTTTTTCTTCGTTTTTTTATTGTTTTTTCTGTTCTAAGTGTTTAGTTTTGGTAGAATTCTTTCACGCGTCGGTGATCGCGGAAGAGCGTATTATATGCGTCATGGCAGACTCAGATTTTTTTAAAAATAAGTTTCACTTAAACTAAAATCTGACGCGAGCTTCCGCACCACATAGTGATTCTGTCAATTTAAATTATTTTTTAACTGTAACTTGTCGCGTATGGTTTTATTTCGCGCGTGTTTGACAAATTTTGAATTGTTAACAAGGGCCTTGCCTGTAAAATGGCAAGATTGGGATGGTTAGGCCGGGAAGTTCTGGTTTCTTCCACTCGATTCGTTAATAGGTTTTGGAAGTAAATGAATTCCATAGGACCGTCTTAAAATTTGCATACTCTATCGTGATAACGAATTTTTTTTGTTAGCCTTTTCCGAAAAAATTGTTACATGTATTTCGTGTGTATAACGTGATAGTCAAACAAATAAAAGTAATTGCATTTTTTTCCGAAAGTGGTGGCCTCAGATTAATTTGTGGTTGGGTGAACCCCCCCTGTGATTATTGAGATTTAATTAAATGAATTTTTAATAATATTATATTTATAATCAGGTGATAATTTTGAGGCCTAATTTTTCTATGATAAATATTTAAAATATTTTAACTAATCGCAAGGAGAAGTCCTCATCTGCGAAATTGACAATTTGATCAGACGGAGGAAGGGTTTTTTGAAGAAACTTAACAAAGTTTCATAGCATTTAGCACGTTTCCTATCTTCCTTTTTTCGCGTTTTTCAATAATTCTTTATTGGTTATCCGCAATAAGTACGCCTGCATTTTTGCACAAACTTTTTAAAACCAAAGGTGAAAGTATCGACAACAGTAATTTGGTATATAATGAATTCTCTTTTGCTAAAGCTCTTTCAGCTTCATCAAACACATTCTCATCGCGTATCTCGTTCTTTGCACTTGAGTTCGTCCCTGAAATTTTATATTATATACATAAATATATATTGTAACAATGTATAATATGCATTCGAATTATAACAGACACATACTGTCTACCCATCAACCTTACCGTTTTTTAAGTTCTCGATTACATCCCTAGTCTTAGTGACACCGATTGTTTCAAATGAGTTTTCTGTCGCATCGTTTTCTACGTCGCAAATTGTTAAATGAAGGAATGTCATTTTTGGTTTTACATTATTTTTTATGCTGTCCAATTATGAATTTTTTTATTTTTTTAGAAAACTAAAAATGTTGTTGTGAGTCATTAGGATAAATTAGTCGTATTTTACATTTCTACGAATATTCATATAGAAAATTTTTTAATTTCGAAAAAAGTGATCTGGAACAAAATGGCCGGCTAACGATTTCGAACCTTAGTTTAGGAGACTAAAGGAGTTTTCCAAAGGCCAATCTAATAGTATGGTTTTTTTTAAGTTGTGTTCACGGACAGGCATACGTATAGACAGACATTCATAAAAACCAATTTTTCGGATTTAGAGGCTCAAACGTTAACATTTGTCTAACACGGCAGGAAGCGAAGATAATTATTACAAAAATCGAATACCTTCCCAGATGAGACTGTAAAAAGGGTAAAAACTGAAATGATGTATCTTCAAAGAAACGCAATTAAGAAATAGCAGTTTTTGGCAAAATGTTACAATTTTAAACCAATGAGATGAATCTTCAACCAAAAAGATCAATTTTTATCAAAGGATACAACATTTTGACTAAGCTGGTCAATTTTAGACAAAAAACGAGTTTTTAACAATTTTGATGCATTTTGAATAAAATAATAAATTAACGTTTAACTGAATAGTAGAATTTTTCAGCACAACAAACATTTGAACGAAAGCGATATTTACACATAATAATTTATGAACTTAATTATAAAATTTAAAAGAAAATCCCCACAGATTATTTATGGCAAAAAGTTTTAGAGAAGTAACCCAAGCGTTAAGAATAAATGATTATTTTAAAACAGTACTGTTAATTTAAACGTAGTTTCTGGCATATTTTTGCGTTTTTTTCACCAAACGAAAACTAAACCTTCAGAAAATAAACAATAATATGATACTTCTATTCTCAAGAAATAATTTAGTTTATTTTCCCAGTTAAGCCTAGTTAAGTTAATGAATTTAAATTTTTTAATCAAAGTATTTAAAAATAATAAGTGAAGTTGTTAGAAATTGCGTGATTGAATACAGGTCCAAGGTAATTACTATCTTATCTCACTTTAGCGATAATAATACAAAACTTAGAACAATAAGAAAAAAGAGATAGGAACACAATGTTCTGTCGTGCCGTTTAACAATCAGATTTTTATCCTAACACTATTCGGAAAAATATAATAGTAAGATTAAGATACGTGATTTATACCCTACTAAAACATCGATAAAGGCGCAAACAAATGTTCTCTTAACGCATGACTTAGTTTGTCATCTAATTGATAAGAATGGAGGTTGTTTCTGCTGTGGTATACATTTTGACGGTGATACTTAATTCTATCGGTAAATATAATATCTAATATAATCTAATATAATATAGATTAACGTGTTTTACTTTGATAAGAAATACCACTATAAAATTAGAAAAAAATAAAACAGAAGATTCGAAATGGCCCATGCTCTACCTGACATTTCGAAGCCTTATGGGCTTACCGTTGATTGCTGAAAATTGTTTAGACTGATCGCGCGACCTCTTCGTAGTTCGTATTGGGTGATCCTAATGCCGGCTAAACATAAACAAGTAAATCAGGGTTATATCTTATGAATAGTTTAAGTAGCACTGCAAAATGTATGTCCTCTTTAGTCGTAAATTATATTAATAAAAAAATAGAAGTTTTAGGTGGGGGTCTCAGCTTTCATGGAGAATTCCTCCATAATATATCCATAATTTTAAAAACATTTACAAAATTCCGGAACTAAAAATTTTTGCATCGCAATAGCATTATATCAAATTTCTAACCTTTTTTAAACTGTATTTGAGTATTTGAGGCAATAATAATAGCCATACAATTTTTTTTACATTGCTCATTATCATAAATGTATTTTTCCTACACAAAAATTTAATAAACTAATTTATTTAAATAATTGCTTCTCCTAAAATAATTCTAGTAATAAATCTCCAATCATATTTTAAAAAAATGAGAATAATGAGAGCACAGTTTTAAACAGTCCGAATTAGGAAAAATTCCGCATCGATGACCAGTCCGATTTTTTAAACCAAAAATGGAATTGTCAGATTATAAATTTAAAAAATATATTATCAAGCAAGAAAAAGCTAATTTTTAGAAAGTTGAATTCATTCAACTTTGTTGGCTGCTACTAAAACAGGTTAAAAAATAATACGTTTGTAATTGCAGAGTCAACTATTGGTTTGAAAATTGGTCTATTTTTGAGCTTGTTATTTGTTTTTGAAGTCCGCCACGTTTAATTAGCGTTACATTTAGAACTAATCTCTTTTATACTACTACTACTACTACACCATTAAGCCGTTTCCCTTTCGGGGTAGGCGTGACTCACTCGGTAGGGAGGGGAGTAGT
>JAAAKG020146971.1:0-10563 GCA_010014905.2 Druon quercuslanigerum
GTATATAGAGAAAGAAAAATTTTAGGTATGTGAATGATTGAAGCGAGAGGAGGGGGGCGGCGAGCGGGGGGGTAGTGGAAGGGCTAAGCGGTGATAATCCCAATTAAACTAATGTTACGGGGGAGCAAGCAGCCTTTCTAAAGGAATAATTTACAACTGATTGAGTAAATTTTTTTGTATAGGTAGATGGATCAGTTTAATAACCATTAAATTTAAAAAATGCGCTGGATGTGTTTATGAAGTACATATTTTCATTTATTTAATAAACAAATTACACTATTTGAGACTAAAGGAAACATGTGTAGCATTACTAAAACATTTGTAATATTTCCCATTGTTAAATCCTAATAGAAATCCTTTAATAATCTATATTAATTATTCAAAAATGGAATACTTTAGTATAAGTAATTTATTTAGTATGGACTCTTTGATAATTTAAAATATTTGATTACATTTAAATACTAAATTTTAGGTAAACAAATTTCAAAACCTGGGTTTTGTCACTGAAATAGGCGTAGAAAGGGAGAAAGTATGATTTTTCAATAAAACCTAATTTCCTTAAAAACTCGAATTGGAAACGTTTAGCTTTCCCTGCTTCAATTCAAGAATTTCTAACAATGCGGGTTATCACAATGAACCTTTCACTTCTAAAATAGGATTACTCGTTAAAAATAATATGCGAAATTTTAACATTTCAAATCAGGAAATGTTATTGGTTAGTTAAAATAAAACGTTGGTCAGGAGAAGCTTACGAAATTTTGAAAATGAAATCTTGCGACCACCCTTGTATAACATTCTATTCACTAATTTATTTTCCTTGTCTTTCTATTTCTGTATCTTTTTTTTTGCCTCCTCCTGACTATGATATTCCTGGTCCAAATATTGTATTGTTTTGTGGAATCTTTAAAAATCTGGTTAAAAAAGCTTCCTTTTTCGTTCAAAATGCAACTGTTTTGTTTAAAATTCGTCTTTTTGGCTTTAAAATTGATTTCTTTCAGTAGAAATTCCATCTTTATAGGCTCAAAATACAACTGTTTTTGTTTGAGTTTTCATCTTTTTATAAATAAAAATTACTTAAAGTTCAACTAATTGATTGTAAATGCAACTGGTTTAGTAAGAATGAATTTTGTTCCTGTTGAAAATTAAACTATTTGATTGCAAATTCATCTTTATGTATAGAAAGTTCAACTCTTTTCTTGATAATTAAATTTGTTATAAATTTAAAATTTTAAATTTTAAATCTGAAATTGTTTTATTTCCTTTATAAAATATTCTATGGTAATAATGTTACAAGATTAAAATGCTAGTCTCTTAATATTGATGACGAGGAAAAATAAAAAATTGCTCATGAAAAAAGTTAGGTCAGGTAGTTTTAAAATGAAGTTTTGCATCATCCCTGATAAATTATATATAATATATATATAAGAAATCAGAATAAATGAATAGGAAAAGTTTTGTTGTAATGGATATGAAATCAAATTACTCTTTTAATACAATAAGTAAAATGTCAAGATTTTACTCTTGTGTTCGAACTATGAAGAGAAGTCTCACGATTAACAATATACATGGTTAATTTATTAATTTTCCTCATTTTTTTTATTAAATTATATAGAAGATGCCTATGGTATCAGAATAAAGTAATAGAAAAAGTTTTGTTGCAATCGCTATGAAATGATATTCTTGTTTTAAAACAATAAGTGAAATTTTTAAGTTTTATTCTAGCTTTCGAACTATTAGGGAAGGTATTATAATTGACGATAAGTAGAGTTAAATGTACTAATTTTTCTCTTTGTTTTAAATAAATGATATGAACGATGCTAAGGAATCAGAATAAAAGAATGGAGAAAGTGTTGTTGTAGTGTATATGAAATAATACAACTCTTTTATAACAATAAGTCAAATTTCAACATTTTTTGTGTTCGAAATGATGGGGAAGGTGTCATGATTAGCAATAAACTTTGTTAAATTTAAGATTACTTTTTTATAACAATAAAGGAAATATCAATATATCACTCTTGTGTTCCAACAATCTGGGAAATTGAGTAATGACTCGATTGACAATAAACGTAGTTAAAGTTATCAATGTTCCTGTTTATTTTTAATAAAATAATGACATGCAAGATAGCAAAACAATCAGAATAAGGCAATGGAAAAAGTGTGTTTGTAATAGATATCAAATAAGATTACTCTTTTATAATAATAAGTGAAATTGAAACTTTTAATTATTATGTTTGAACTATTGGCGCAGGTAGCATGATTGACAAAAAGCATTGTTAAACAATTGTAAAACGCATTTAAAGAATATATCAATATTTCACTCTTATGTTCCAAAAATCTGGGAAAATGACACGATTCACAATAAACATTGTTAAAGTTATCAATGTTCCTGCTTATTTTTAATAAAATAATGACATGCAAGAGAGCAAAAAAATCAGAATAGGATAATGGAATAAGTGCTGTTTTAATAGATTTTACATAATATTACTCTTTTAAAACAATAAGTGAAATTTCATCCTTTCATTGTTATGTTCGAACTATTGGCGTAGGTAGCATGATTGACAAAAAGAATTGTTAAATTTATCAATTTCTTTTCTTATTTCTAATTAATTATATATATTATAGCTAATGAATAAGAATGAAACAATGAACAAAGTTTTTTGGTAATGGATATGAAATAAGATTATTGTTTTAAAACGATCATTGAAATTGTAACGCTTTAGCCTTGTATTCAAACTATTAGGGATTGTATTGTAAATGACGATGAGCATTGTTAAATTTATTTATTTTTCTCTTTATTTTTAATAAATTATATAAAAGTTGCTAAGGAATTATAATAAAAGAATAGAAAAAGTGTTGTTGGAGTTCATTTAAAATAAGATTAGTCTTTTAATAATATACAATAAGTAAAATGTCAACATATTCTGTTATCAAACTATTGGGAGAGGTATCATGATTAGCAACAAACTTTATTAAATTTATAATGTTCCCTCCTTGTTTCTACTAAATCATATAGAAGATAAATAAGTAAATCAGTTTCAGAAAATGGAAAGTTTTGTTGTACTGGGTATGTAACAAGATTACTCTTTTACATTAATAAGTTATTCTTTAAGTATATCCTTTCATTCTTTTTGTCAAACCATTGGATGAGGTATCATAATTGACAACAATAATTCTTAAATTTATTATTTTTCCTATTTATTATTAATCAATTCCATAGAATACAGCTAAACAATCAAAATAAGAAAATCAAAGAGTGTTATAATGGATATGAAGTAAGATTACTCTTTTAGAACAAAAAGTGTAATTTGAATTTTTCATTCTTTTTCTCAAAACTATTGGGCGCGGTATCATAATTGCCAAAAATCATTGTTGAATTTAGTATTGTTGCTATTTATTTTTAATAAATGATATAGAATACAGCCAAGCAATCATAATAGTAGAATGGAAAACGTGTTGTAATGGATATGATATTAGATTACTCGTTTAAAACAAGTGGAATAACAACATTTCATTCTTGTCTGCGAACTATTAGGAGGAATTGTCAAGATTAACAATAAAAATTGTAAAATTTATCAATGTCTCTCTTAATTCTTGATAAAATAATAATATAAGAGATAACTGCGAATCAGACTAAGACAATGGAAAAAATGTTGTGGTAATGGATATGAAATAAGAATAATCTTTTAAAACAATAAGTGCAATTTAAACTTTTCATTCTTGTTTTTAAAGTATTGGGGAAGTAGCATGATTGAAAAAAGCATTGTTCAATTTATTAATTTTCCTCTTTATTTTTTAATAATGATATAGGATATAGCTAATGAATTAGAATGAAATAATGGAAATTTGGTGGTAATGGATATGAAATTATATTATTGTTTTCAACCTATTAGGGGGAAAGGTCACGATTGACAATAAACTTTCTTAATGTTATCAATTTTCCTTTCTACTTTAAATCAATAGCATACAATATATCTAAGTAAAAAATAAAATGATTTAAAAAGTGGTTTAGTAATGGATATACTAACTAGGTGTCAGGAGGACCATCTACTGTTGTTTTACTTTAAGGATGATAAATGATTTATTGTGAATGTGAAAATTTTACGAGGAAATGAATTTATGAGTTTCTGTTTGACAGCACGAGAGATATGCAGTACAACGAGGATGAAGGTACTGTTCGGATGTACCTTCGAGGACGACCAATCCTCCTTTATGTGCCTACTCCTGCTGTGGAGACCTATGACCCCCATAAGGTCAGTACTCCACCTCACAGCAAACTGAAATTAGACTGGGTTTACGGATACAGAGGAAGAGACTGTAGAAACAACTTGCATCTTCTGCCAACTGGCGAGATCGTTTATTTTGTTGCTGGTGTGGTCGTCCTTTATAACATGGAGGTCCATAGTCAGAGGCATTATATTGGACACACTGATGATGTCAAATGGTAAGACTGGCATCAGCCTAACAACAAATTTTTTATTTGGTGCGGAAGTTGTATTTTGATAAATAACGACTACCGGATTATTTGTGTCATTCCACAAGAAAAGGCAGCACTATGTAAAATCATAATTTAATCTATGCTCTGTGTGCTGACTTCCCTGTTTACCGGAAATAAGTGGAAGTGGGTAATTTTTATGTTTAAACTAAAAATTTTAAATGTGCTTGTAGCAATCGCCCACTTTAGATGTTTTTTTTCTCGAAAAACGGATTTTTGGCTATATGCCCCTTAATGAAAATTTGTTTGGTGCAAGTGGTACCTTTTCTTATAGATTGGTTGATTATCATCATCAGGAGAATAAAATAATAATTTTGTTTTTAGCATAGCCATCCATCCTAATAAACTAGTAGTGGCTACTGGTCAGGTCAGAGGCGTTGATCGTAACTCGATGGTAATTATCATTTATATAACATTTTTTATTTGATAAAGTACATATAAAACTTAATTTGATAATTTTGCATCTCATCTGAGTGTTCTTATAATTTTCTAATAAGAACAGAAATTGATTTTCCAATTTGGGACGAAAGTTCTCGAAAATTCCCTTATAAATTTTGTGTACCAAAAAAGTACTGCTGAAAAAGAACTAATGTACCAAAAATTTAAAAAAAAATCTGGTCCAGCAGAACTTTTGTGGGGAAAAGTAATATGAAAGTCCCTGAGAGGTTTTGGGTCCCAAAAAAGTATTGTTGAAGAAAACAATGTGCCAAAAATATTCAAAATACATGTTGTCGAGCCTCTCATTAGGGCGCCTCTCAATAGTGCGCCGTCTCCTTAACTTCGTGCGAACGTTGCCCCCACCTTCTAGCATACGCATTGATAGAGGGAAATTTCGAAGAAATGTCTCTCAGTATGGCGCTCGTGATGCAAATAAATTTGTCTATGCATTTTGCCCCCCCCCCCCGCAGCGCCCCAAATATGACCCAAAAATATAAAAAACTACATTTTTACGTACCATTGTTAATTTTCAGTAGTTTCTGCCATTTTTTATGATAAATAATTACAAATGAACAACTCTAATATCCACCATGACTTGTGATACAATATTTTATTTTTTAAATAAGTTTAACTTACTTAGTTAAACAAAAAACTGAATTTGTTTAAACAAATTTTTTTCCCAAAATATTTTAAAATCGTATTTTATGACTTCACCATACTATTGAATGATTTTTAGGACTAGTAAATTCTGCTAAAAGCTTTTTGTCGTTGTTTATACAATTAACAATTGTTTTTTTTTCGAATTTCCTTCAATTTGAGTAATAATGAATTATTACGAATAAAAATTGTTCAGGCAATGACATGGCGTTTTTAACAGAATCTGCTACTTCTAAAAATTATCCAATATTATGTTTAATTTATAAAAAACCAGTTAAAATTGTTTTTGAAAAAATAATTTTTAATAAAATTTTACTTGTTAAAACAATTACAAAATGATTACTATAATCTTTCTATACACTATACAGGGCGTCTTAAAAGTCCCGGGACGGTTGGATTTTTCCTCAGGTAAAATATTTTTGAAACAAGTGAAGCTCATTCCTGAAGTAAACTTCAACGAGGAATTCAATATCGACCTCCATTTTGACCTTAAAGTTAACCTTCATGGCTTTTTGAAGGTCATAGTTGTTTTTTAAATGGAAACCCTCTTTTTTACGTATGCAATCAATAGAGCAGAAAATTCTACGTTCGGGTACGTACCCAAGTCATAGGTCAAGTGTAATGTTCAAGGTCAGTTAGAGGTTATTTGGAATTAACAAGGTAGACATAAAATATAGATAAAGATGTAAAAAGGGGGGTTTCCATTTAAAGAACAAAGTTGACCTTCAAGAAGTTATGAAGGTCAAATTCAAGGTCAAAATCAAGGTCACATTTGAATTTCTCGTTGAAATTTACTTCAGGAATGACTTTCACTTTTTTTAAAAACATTTTACCTGAGGAAATATTCAACCGTCCCTGGACTTTTTAGACACCCTGTATAGTCAGAAAAATAATTGTATATATTCTGTTTATATTATTTTTTAAAGTAATCGAAAAAAAACTGCTTGAACAAATAAAAATTTGTTAAACATCAGAAGAAATGTACCAAAAATATTTAATTATTTAACAAAACGTAGCATAGGATACCAATTTGAGAAAAAATGGACAATTCTGGCTCAATTTTGAGAAATTTTAGAATAAAAATGAAAATCGTATTTTCAAGAACTTTAGTCCGAAAAACGTGCCGTATTTCGTTTTGGAAATAACAGCAATTCTCTATTTGTTTAGTGCGATTTTACTCGGAATAATACTGAAATCACAACAGAACTTATTTTAACTCGAATATATAAATTAAAATTTCTAATTTTCAGCCTCACATAAGGATATGGAACTCAGTAAGTTTAACAACCCTAGCAGTAATCGGCAATGGAGAATTTGATGGAACAATCTGCTGTTTATCATTTTCGAAAGCAGATGGAGGAAATTATTTATGTGCTATCGACGAAACCTCCGATCACAATATTTCTGTCTGGGATTGGCAAAAGGGAGATAGAGGTGTGAAGCTCACAGAGACGAAGGTAAACAATTAGACGAATTTTCTAAAAAGAATAAATTCTAAAAACAAGACATGAGTATTTATTTGACTTTGAAGAATCTATAATTCATTGGTCGAGACTCGCTCCGGAAGCAACCGATTAAACGGATGACGATTTTAATTTTCAATTACAGTGTTCGGTTGATACGGTAGTCTGCGCCGAATGGCATCCGCTGGAACGAAGTCAAATTGTCTCATGTGGAAAAGGACATGTATCTTTCTGGTCCTTGGATAATGGTGGAATGCTTTACAAAAAAATGGGAGTTTTCGAAAGTCGAGAAAAACCCAGATACGTCACCTGTGTTGCTTTTAATCAGAGTGGTGATGTCCTTACTGGTGACAGTAATGGTAACGTCATCGTCTGGGCAAGAGGTAATTTGTTTTAAGACAGTCAAAGTAGGTGTCATGTAAATTAAATCTGCAAAAAGGGTCTCACAGCCTTTATAGCCTCTCATGTTATTTAATCTTTCAGCTATGCCATCTCCAATATCACTCCCCTCCTCTCATATCACTCCCTCTCCTACCCTATTTAATCTTATCTAATTTTACCGTATCTAGTCCTATCTTATCTTTCTCTTCCCTCCTCTATTTTTTATCCCGTCTCCATACTCCCTCTGCTCTTCCTCCTCACCTTCACTCCCTATTCCCTTCTCTACTTACCTTCAATCCTCTAAGCTCCCTATTCTTCCAACTATCACCGTCTATTCCTTACAACCATCATATCTCTATTGTATCATCCCCGGCTTCCCTTTGATGTATTTTCCCTTTCATAATACCTCTCCTTCACTCCTCTACTTTCCTTTATTACTCTCACTCCTTAATCTCTCTCCTATTTCCTATTTTATCATCCTCTACTTGTGCATTCTTCATTTATCTTCCCTACTAAGCCTTCCGCGTCTCTTCATCCCCTATTTCCTACCTCACTTCTCCTAATCTACTCCATTTCTCCTATCCTTCCTTTCCCACGTTCTCGTCTCGTCACCTCGCATCTGCTCTCCTATTCTCCCCTTCCCTTCCCGCTCTCTATCTTCCCTTCTCTCCTCTCGTCATTAATCCACTCTTTTCCTACTATCTCCCACTCCTCCTATTCTATTCCTCTCCACTCCACTCTTTTCCTACTATCTCCCACTACTCCTATTCTACTCATCTCCTCTCCTCTCCGCTCTTTTCATGCTATTTCACACTTCACTTATTCTACTTCTCTTCTCTACACTTCACTCTTTTCCTACTATCTTCTACTTTTTCTATGCCACTCCTCTCCTCTTCTCTCCACTCTTTTCCTGATATCTGCCACTCCTCTTATTCTCCTCGCATCCTTTCCTCTCCAAACCACTCTTTTCCTACTATTTCCTACTTCTCCTATTCTACTCCTCTCCTATCCTGTGTTCTCATATCCGACCGAAACTCTAAACTATAAGGCTACGTGCCCTGGAGCATTATCTCTATGCCCTGGAGTATTAAACCCTATAAATTTAGCATTTTCAACTTGAAAGAAGAGGTTTTGTTCTATGAAATTGCAAAAACAGTTCTTATGAGACCTTTTTTTTCTGTATTTTTAAAACAGAAGATCATTTATGAAGTTGATGCCCCACTGAAGGGAAAAATAAAGTAGGTCTAAAATTTTTTTTAAATCCAACTAATTTTCTTTTCTAAGGAACGAACACGATAGCAAGGCTGGTGAAAAATCTTCACGAAGGTTCAATATTTTCAATATGTGTTTTGAAAAATGGAAGTATCGTCACCGGGGGTGGCAAGGACGGAAGAATTATTCACTTCGACCAATCTTTAAATATGACTGGAGAAGAGGCACAGGTATAAAATTTTTTTTTACTTTAACTTAATTTCCAAATTTGAGGGGAGGCGTCCCGTCCTCTGATATTTTATTTGTTTCACCCATTATATTACATTGCTTATATATATCACAATTTAACTGCAAGAATTTAATTTAATTTGTAATTTAAACTTATTTTTTTATAGGATTTAGAAAACATCTTTTTAATTTTTCATATTTTAATAATAAACTAATTGCCAAATGATACAGTGATCAAAATTGTTTAGTAGTTTAAATATAGGGGTTATTACAAAAAAATTTTGTGTTTCATAGTATCTATTATTAAAAATAATGGAAAAGAGGAGCAAGAACAATATTTTTCTAATTTATGACATTTTGATCAAAATGACATGATTGACATAACCTAAAGATGTTCAAAATTTTGCGTTTTATTTTTGAAGTCAAATTATTTTTATTTAAAAGAATTATTTTTATTAACATAGCATTTTAACACATAGCAAAATAACCAATTTCTGGTGAAAAATGTTAACATAACCTAAAACTGTTCCATAATTGTACATTTTCTTTGAAGTCTATACTCATTTTCAGTTTAAAAAAGCGAGCAAAATCTAAAAATTTTGAAAATTTTGTTATCTTCTTTAAAATCCTATTAATTTTTATCAAAAGTACCGTTTTCTGGTAATTTTATACCTTCTTTGAAATCTAAATGTCTTTTTTTTACTAAAAAGACGGATTTCCGGTTTAAAACACTAACATAACTTAAAATTGTTAAAAAGTTGTGAATCGTCTTTAAAATGTTTGAAATAATTCTCTTCAAATAAAAAATACCAATTTCCGACCTAAAAATCTTAACATAAACTAACATTTTTAAAAGATTTTTTTTAAATGACTCATTTTATGTGAAAAACGTTAATATTTCCTCTTTAAAAATTACAAAACTTATTTGAACTGCAATGATTGTTGTTTAAAAATACCTAAAATATTTAGAAATTTTTAGCCTTTTTCTAAACTTTCTTATATTATATTAAAATTCTTTTTCCCACATACTAATTTGCAGTGAGAAAAGCGTCCAAAATCATGTATAATATTTTCAATCATTAATTAGATGAACTGATAGTTTTAATTCAAACGCACCAGATCTCGAAATATCACAAATATTTTTTAATTCGTATAAGGTTTTCTATGATTTTTCTTATAGAAAGTAATTAATTTGAGATCTAATTTTCAAATTTAAGGCATAAAAGAGCTTTAAGTAAAGACAAAACCAATCAGGTTTTCAACAACAATAATTACGAGACTGTCGAGACTTTTTCATCAAGGAAAATAAAATAAAAATTTATTTGTAAAATAAACTTTATAAGAACCAAAAAATCTCCATAAAGTGAGAGATTTGTTTCTTTCTATGATTTTTTATATGAAAAGGAATTATTTGTACTTTTAGTTTTCAAAATTTCAAATTTAAGATACAAAACAACTTCAAGTAAATAAAAGCCAATCAGGTATTCAACGACAATGATTAAAAGATTTGCGGGATTTATTAGACAAAAAAAAAATTAATTTTTTTTTAAAATTAACTTTTTAAGGTAGTTGTCATACCTAGTCAGATATCTCTAAAAATAGTTTTTTCTATGGCTTTTTTCTACAATTTTCAAATTTTTGTTCGAATTTTCAGCTAGAATTAGATATTAGTTTAAGTTGAAGAAAATGAAT
>JAAAKG020146972.1:0-10563 GCA_010014905.2 Druon quercuslanigerum
CTTTATTAATTAATATTTTTAAAATTATTATTATGGTGTTTGTCATATTTTTTTTATACATTTATTAAGTTTGCCAAATTTTTCTCATCGCTTTCATACCTTCTTTCACACCGAAAAGCAATATATTTCAGTGTTCTCATTATTTACATTGCATTATTACATGCAAAAATCAATTACCTTTATTTTTTTCAGATACATTTTTTTGAAAAAAGCATTCCATTTAAAGAAATAACAAATATTTACTCTTTTGCCATGTATTTGATAGTAAGTCGGCCCTGAAGGTAGTCAGCGCCGCGATATCGCCTGGTGGTCACCGGTCAACTCTCATCCAACTTTTATCCTACAGGCCTCTTATTAAGTGGCACCGGGCTGCTCACGACGTAATAATTACAGGTCAATGTATATGTATATGTATATATATATATATATATATATATACAGGGTAAACTAGTTGTTGAGGAAATATGTAACCTCAAAATTTGCTAGCATCTTTCTTACAATTGAAAACTGCTACAACTTTTACAAGTATTTGTATGTTTATAATAGTAATATTAATACTATTTGGAAACAATAAATAAAAGTGAAAAAATATAATTGGTAAATACCTAAATAAGAAATTTCAAATGCGGTGAATAGTGAAATATGTAGCTAAGAAAAGCACGTCTTTTAAGTTTTTTTTTTTTTTTAAAGAAGGCGTTGCTACATATTATAATTACTGTTATTAACATAGCCTGTTTAACCTAATATGTCATATATTGAGCAATGGGACATGAACGAGGAAATCGATATTACTATTTATCGATGTGGGTCATCGAAGTATGGAGCTTTGCAAAAATTGTCCCCAATCAACCGACGATTTATTTGAAAAAGTACCAAATGCAATTTTTTCAAATAATATCACTATTTAAAGAAGTTTTATTGATCCTAATCACTACAGTAGCATTAAAGTATAATGAATAAAAAAGTAATCAAATTTGTGCTTTAAAATTTATGATCCAGCCAACGTATAATTTTAAGCAAATGACGAATTTTCGACAATTTCATGAGGAACTCTAATACAGGTACTAAATTCGGAATAAATTTCTCGCATGAAAATATGGGTTTTTAAAGAGTTTGTAGTTAAGAGTACCTGCATTATGATAACATTAATTTAATTTAAATTATAGTTCACTATTTATCGTAAAAAAATATCTGTTGATTCTCGGTAATTGGTTTCTTTATCATATTTCAGAGTTTTATTTTTTGGAAATCAGCCTGAAATAAAATTGTAAATTTATAAATAAAAATAATGTCATAATTTTGAAAGTGTCATAAAATAGGTCGTGTCTGCTATTTTTGTGTTTGTGAGGTTATTTTAAAAGAATAGGTATGTAGAATCTGAGAACAACTGCACCTTTACACTTCAATTTCAAAAATTCGTTAAATGTTCACCTTCGTTGGACTGCAAGCGTGTTTTTCCAGGATAATGGTGGAGCCGTTTGAGTGATCGTAGGTTGCAAGAGTGGGAATGGTGTTGGTAGTCCATCAAGAATTCCTACTGCTTATACCGAAATTGATTGCGCTAATGAAGAGAAGGCTGCGAACTTTAAAGATACTCAAGATAACACCAAACTCGTACAAGAAGAGCACTTCCATCACGGTTGGACCAGGCGACAAGCATTTGAGTTTAAACGTTTAAAATCATATGCAGATAGGAAAATTCCCGTGGCGTCACTTTCGGGCAAGGCAATTTTACGTTCCTCTTTTAAAATTCAACTGTCAATGTAAAATTGCAGAGGCCATCTCGAGACAAACAGATGCATAACCTCAACGTTGACATAATGTTATCATTTTTTAATTGAAGAAGTCCATTTATAAAAATGATACTTATAGCTAGCCCAAAGGACTTTTTCTGTTTCCACATAAATAACACACTCAAGGAGAAACTTCTTTTTTAGTCGGCTTATATGCAAAATATTAGCATTAGCTTACATGCGTATTTATAGGAGATAAAGGCTATAAATTCACGATTCAGGACATGTACATTTATAGCAACATGAAATTATCCTAACCTCATATAGAAGAAAGGGATGCAATACTTAAAATATATTACATTTTTATACATAAAACAAGCGAACGCGTTGTTGCGTTGTCGATTGACATCCGCCCCCAATAAATTTTCTTCTATGGTGGAATTACAAAATTCTGGGAAAGTTTCCATCGTTCTGTTTTTTTTACACTTACCATGTGAATTAGATTTCAGTAGATTTTGTGATTTTAAAGAAACATGGTAAACGTGCATGATAATATCGGTTATTATATGGTTGAAATATACCACGTTAATCTCTGGTATTTTTATGTCCACTAATTCCTGTGTTAATATTATACTTTCTCGTTCAAATTGAAGCAAATATTGTGAAATTGCACTGTTAATCGCTGCAAGTTCACAAGAAAATGCATCTCTTTTTGAAAATGTAACTAGTTTATTGAAGATCAGTTTTTTAGCTAAAAATTTAACTATTCCAGTAGAAAATTGAACTATTTTGGGTTGAAAGTTGATCTCTACTAGTTCAAAAGTCAACAATATGGATGTAAATTTGCCATTTTAAATTGAAAATTAATTCATGTTGAAGATTTACGTATGTTAATAAATAAAGCATTGCAGTTAAATATTAATCATTTTAGTTAAAAATTCATCTTTTAGATTAGAAATAAATTTACTTGGTTGAAAAATAAACTTGTTGGTTGAGAATTATTTTTTTTTTATTGAAGATTCATCATTTTGTTTAAAAATCCATTTTTTGGGGTAAAACGGAGCTGTTTTATTGAGAAATTGTTTTTCTTTGGATGAAAAGTAATTTTTTTTTTACTGAAAACTGAAATATTTTACTAAAAATCCGTTTTTTTGTTAACAAAAATATTAAATAGGTCAAGAATAATTGATACTCAAAGTTTGCAAAAAATGTCAAATTTTGAACTTTTAAAATGTATAACTTTGTAAATATGCATTTAACAAAAAATTTACAAGAGAACTTTTATGCTTATAATTTCCATATTTAAAAAAAAAATTTGTCCCGTTGAAAGAAACCATTTTTTCATATTTGTTTAAAAAATTGCGTTTTAAACAAAACCCATCCATTTCTCGTCAGATTAATCGGTATCATTGGATTCAGCATTTAGTTAAATGTTGTTAAGCACGCAAGTTACAATTTTTGTTGTGATTATCGGGAGAAAGATCATAATTTTAAGTGAGACAGTTTGATATAAGTTATTGAGTAGTTCTCAAATTTGAAAAAATTACTTTCTCATAAAAAACACTGATACAATGAACAGTAGAGAACTCAACTTGGACAGATCTATAGTCTTACCTTATAATACACAAATTTCCAGAAATGTTGAAAAATTGTTTGAAAAACACAGCATTAAAATCATTTTCAAACCTATTAAAGATCAGTTTAACCTTTTTGAAGTCAAAAATACCGCATCTTTATTGCAAACAAACTGATATTGTTTACAAAGTAAACTATTAAATTGTGATAAATGCTATATTGGCAAAAAATATATATACAGCAAAGAATCAAAGAACACAAAAGATCATGTGAGAAGAACCAAAACTAAACTGTCCTACACAAAAATTCAACCAATTATCAACACAACTTCGATTTTGAAAATGTAACTATTTTAGCCAAAGAAACACATTATTATTGACGATTATTCATGTAAGTGTTTTACATAATAAAAAACAATATAAACTTTAGAACTGACATCGACCATATGAGCGCTATATATAATAATCCAATCCATACAACCAACTAGAATTATGAACATTATACAACCCTCTCCCTCTCTCTCTCTCCCCTCCCCCCTATAAACCTTTAAAATTGAGAGTTCACAAAACACATAAGATCTAACCTCCAATAATTCAAACAGTTAAACACTGCCACCATTGTAAAAACCAGAAGAAGATCGTGGATGTATGATCGAAGCGTTGTTGTTTCCATCATACTGTGAGACATCACAGTTGATTTTAAATAATTAAATGGAAAAAGTGCCAACAAAATATTGAAATTGTACAATGTTAAATTTTAATGAAATGTTAAAAGTTAATGTTTTGTGTTTTTAGAAATTGATCTAAAAATGATTTTTTTGTGTAAGTGCATATATTAAGGTAATATTTATCAATTAATATTAGCTATTTATATTTTTCTGGTAAAAATATGGTTCATTAAACTCTTCAAATATAAAGTTTTCTATAAGACAACGGATATTCTAGGAAAATATATTATTTAGCTTCATTTCTGAAGAAATGCAACAAAATTTGTAACGAAAGTCAAATCCAAACACCAGATGACACATTTACGAATAGGGTCATCCACAAAAATTTTGTTTGCCTTATAATTAAGCTTTTATAAACTTTTGCTCCCAAAGAATTTAAATACGACATAAGATCTTAATTTTGTTTATTTAATAATATATAATAATTTTTGAAAATGACCAAATGTCAACCCGAAATTTCGATTTTTTTAAACGAAGTATGTGGTGCCCATTATGGTTTGAAACATGTGGCGTGACGTCACGCGCCTTCAAAGATTAAAAAAATACATGGTCAGTTTGATAAAAAAAATCTAAATAATTAAACAACGTTTTTTGACTCTAACTCTCGTCTCTGACTGTATGCAGGCACGTGTCGCTGTCGCACGCAAGATTAAGCCTGCACTGCTGAGGCGGGCTTTCATTGTTGTACCATCGAAGCAGCTGATTCGTCAAACAAGGCGGCCAGTGGACTGAAGAAAAAATCAAACCTTATTTAGTATCTCGTGGACAAAATGAATTTGGGTAAAACCAAAATATCCGACGCAGAGTTTTGACGAGAGTCTGAATAGAAACAGTCGAAGAAGAAGATGGAAATCGTCTTCCGGTTTGGGGTCGAGACTAAAAATGAAGGATCCACAATATATTTTACACTCGAGTACTTGGGAAAATCATCGGCCCTTGATCTACTTGAAGCAGTTAAGAACAGCGTGTTTACGAAAGTATTGGCGTAAGCTATACAAATTTGGACGGACGATCGAAATATTAACATAAAATTCGCCAAAGATTTCCATATGCAATCTTTATCCCAAAAGGAGAAATTCCTTTTCGGGGTCCCACGCACACTTGTAACTAAGGGTTCACCTACATACAATTTCAATGCCCTCTAGCATCCAAAAGACGCATCCGCCCTAAACATTTTTGGGGACTTTTCTATTTAATTTTTAGTTTGTTTTATCTGCTATTGCCAGGAACGACTGAGGACCCGGAGCGACTCAAGGACGACCGCCTTCTGCATTTTTTCCGCAAGTGTTTGAGCATATTGTTCACAAGCAGGGATGCTTTTCCGGCTATTAAACTGTGAAAGCTTTGTACCTCAAATTGCGTTGATGATAAGGACGATTAGTTTAACAGAATATTCCGGGTACAATCGTCGCAACTCCATTATAAGATTTATATACCTCTCTTTCTGTTCATCCTCCTTAGCTACGATGTTTTTGTCAGCTGGTGCCGAAAAGTCGAAAACGAACATGGTCCGCTTCTCGAAGTCAAGGACCACCATGTCAGGCCTCGACTGTGCAATAGAAACAATTGTCGAGAATATAAAGTTCCAGTATATGCGGCATTTCTCATTCTGGACAATTGACTCTATTTCCTTAGGAGCTTTTAGAAGAGCAATATTAAAGTTAATGTCGTAAGAGTGACAGATATGGTAATAAAGCACTCTTAGTGCCGCATTGTACTTTTGGATGTACGTCGTTCCCACATTAGTTGGACAACTAGATAGTATGTGTTCCAGATGTACGAGGTGTGCATGGCATGCCCTGCAGCTATCATCGGAAATTTCTTGGCTCAAAATGTGCCGACGGTATGTTAAGGTGGAAATGACACCGTCTTGACATGACAAAATGAAACCCTCCATGCCCTACCTCAATCTGGGTGATTTAAATAAAGCAAAAGTTAGCTCACACGGCATTGACTGATCCTTCACATTTCTGTCGAAGATGCCGTGCATCCTCTTATCGAGGAATTGTTCATGGAAGTTTTTTTCGTGTGCTTTCTTAATCCGGGCTGTCAGGAGTGAGTACTTCAGATAGATATAATGCAGTTTGCTCACCCCTGTTACTAAAGTTAAGTCTGTGTATTTCAGCCGCCTCCCCCGCTGCTTTGTACAAAAACTCTCGTTTGCCCACTTCTTAGTCTTTCTGACCATTTCCAGAAGAGTGTCTCTTCAATTTGCGACTCTATGTGCTGTACCTAGAATAACCCTGTCGTGAAGACATTTAAAATTCAATATTCCGCGACCACCTTGACAGCGTGAGATGTAGAGTCGCGGAACGCAAAACTTAAGATGCATGCTTCTTTTCATGTGCGTAATCTTTCGTGTCCCGATACCAAGGGATCTGAGCTCGTTTTTCGTCCATTGAACCACTCCCAATGAATAGAGGACTACCGAAACGCCAAGCATGTTCCTTGAAGATTCTTTGTTACTCGTCGACAGTTAGGGAGACCAAATCTGCCGGATGAGACGTTTGTATCTGCTTCGGAGAGTACCCTTTATAGATGTCACATTCTGAATGCGGCTCTGTGGCACGCCCATGCATGTGTAAGTCTGTCCAGCGCAAAGGTGTATAGCGCTTTTATCGGCGAGCACATGGTCTTCAGGGTTGCTATTAAGTTTTTCTTGCTTCAAATAAACCTTCGCGCATTTTCTAACCCAAATTTCGTTCCTATTTCCCTAGTGTATTGCTGGACAATCCCTAGAGCTAGATGTAGATCCTCTTTATTTTTATCATAGATCTTAAGATCATTCATGTAAAAGACATGAGTCATCTTGTGCTTTGGATTTGCAGGATGCCGCAAAAGTACTCATGGGAATGGCGAAGGGCTAGAGATAGTGGCAATAATGTGAGGCAAAAAAGGATTGGGCTCATGATATCGCTCTAAAAGACACCTCTCTGAGAGGTGGCATTATTAGTTGTCACACGATTTTTTCCAGATGAGATAGTAAATCTGGTTTTCCAAAGCGGCATCAATCTCTCTATGCACCTAACGATTTGCGGGTGAAACTTTAAGCTTTCCAAAAGGCAGATGACAAGTCTATGGGAGGTCGAATAAAAAGCTTCCCGATATCGACCAAAATTCTTTATCTTTACATAGCCAAGTAGTAGGCCCTTGAAACCACAACTTACTTTTTATGAAATTGTTAGGTATTTGCCCCCGTGATAGTTCGTCAGCAGGACTATCGCTGTAACGAACGTCGTACCGTTGACTCCGTTTAATTCAAAAACTTTTAATGTATTTAGCTGTTTATTTAACCAATGTAACACAATCTCTGAGTCTGCCCAAAAAGTTATAGAGCTGCAAACGGTGGGAAGTGAAGTTTTATCCTTTGCGTATAAATTGGCCAATAATAAAGCATCGCATAACCCTAATTTCGGTATAGAGATCTTTTTCAAAGGAGCTACGCGAGACTTGAAACACAAAAGAGCGCATGGATTTGCTTTATCTCCCTTCCGTGACAGAACGTATAAACAAGCTCCATAGCCTTTCTCACTTGCATCGCAAAACCCATGTAATTCTGATCCCAGTAGATTTTTTATTAAAACGTTTCTTGGGAGCAAAGTATCATTTACTGATTCTAATTGATCGCCAATGTTTACCCAATTATGATGCATGGAGGAAGGTAAAGATGTCCGACGTAACCTTTGATTCCCATAGTTCTTGCATTATCAATTTTGCGTATAAAATTATCGGACCGAGAAGACCTATAGGATCAAATAATGTTGCGATTTCTGAACGAATAAATCTTTTGGTGATCGTTTTATTGTAGTCGGGGATTCAAAAGAAATGCGTGAAAGAATCCTCTCTAACCTTCCAATATATACATAGAGTTGAACGTATCGTCTCGTGAGATGTTGAATCTTATTGAGGAATTTAAGAAAGGAATTGGTACCTTATCGATCTCTCACGAGAAAAATTGAAAAAAGCCTTTCCTTGAAAGAAGTTTTTTGTGAATATCAATAATTGTCGTCACTATTCGTAGTTCGTATAGTGTAATAAATAGTACATGAATGACTTCACGTCAAACGTTCACTTTTTTCACTGATTGTCACTGTCCACTGCCACTTTGTTTTATATACACTATACTTGCACTGTTTATATGTATACACTTTATATTGTGACGGCGAATTAAGAAAACTGCAGTTTTTTACTGTACTTTCCATAATTTTTGCTTACTAGGGAAAAGAATTTCGTATACATTTTCTGGAATGAGAAAATTAATATAACATTTATTTTAATTTAAGGAACAAGCATACATTCTTTCTTTAACGAATTTTCCATTACAGACTGTCTGATTCCGTGGTCTCGTACTTCACTCGTCGCCCTTAAGTGGGGCTAACATGAAAAAAGTTTATCGTTGATATGCTACGACGAAAAGAAAGAAGGAATAAATATTGAGAGTGAAAAAAAAGATATATAATAGTATAGTCGATGCTACATAATACGTGCAAGCTAGTCAAAAATTACAATTATTTAAAGTAAAATTATCCTTATTGTACAAGATACATGTATATTTATTAGAGTAAAAGAGTAGAAAATGAGGTTACAGTAAATTAAATGTAAACACTCACGCTATCTTTCAGTCTTGAAAGCACAAGAGAAAATAGGTAGTGTCGATGATATCCCTGATAAATTGTAGAATAGCGACGGAATTCTACCGGGTGTTTTTAGTGGTTTTACACGAAATATGCCATCAACAACTTGTGCGTACTATTTCACGATGGACGGTCGTTCACCTTAAGGAATATTTCACAATTGTTGACAAGGATCACGACTTAATCAAAACGGTTCGTATATTTGAAGTAAAAGCTTACAGTGCGACTGTACTGGTAAAGTCGCGTTCTTGTATTGCTCTCATTGATTATGTTTCCAACATGCTTTATAATTTTAATTTCCTTTAAAGAGCCTTTCGCAATTTCTTTCTTACCGACCAGTATTCTACTGTTTTAGTGCATGTAGATAAGTAGGGACTTCGTAGCTGTATATTCGATTACTTTTGGGTTGATAACACTTGTTTATACTTTACTAACTACTATTATTTAAAAGGAGATTGATTTTTTTTACTATTTTTGTCTTCTTGCGTGCGGTAGATTCGACATGTTTTTTGCGATGAATAGTTCCAGGTGATAGCGCTCTGCTGGTTTGCATGTGTTCTTCTATGTTTAATAGTTGTCTTCCGTTTACATCCAATGGTTTCTTAATTTGACCTTAATTATATTAATAGACGAGTATTGTAATTGTAGTAATTTGGAGGTTATATTACTTGAATTATAAGAATGATTATCGAGTGGCCGAAATTTATGGTTTTGATAAACTAATCTAATAAATTTCTTTAACCTGCAATTTTAGTTTATTGATAATTTATGAAAATTGCCTAACTATCACTTACACCTTTTCTTATTAAAATCCCTAAATAAATGTTTTTTTCTTTTAGTCTTTGTAGAGTAGTGGTTACACTGAATACAATGATGAATTTAATATATAATCTTATTTTAAAATCATTATATAGTTGCTTAACAACCATGAAATACACAATAATACGTCTTTATGGATTCGGGAGTGTTAATAAGATTTGTGTTATTTTGATATAAAATTTTGTCTTAATATCGTATATAATTTATTTGATTAATGCTAATTTGTTCAGGTGAGGATTGAGAACAGGTCAGACTATCGGGGGGAAACAGTCTGTTGGTTATTTAAGCTTTGAGTTCACTTGATCCTCTGTTTTTGATGGTTGCCATCTTATTTTGAGAGTTCATGTATAATTAGGATGTCATCATCCTTGGATTTTATGGTGAAATACCTCAGTGGGAATGGTGATGTCATCACTGGTGATTTGCGATTGTAGGCGGCTCGTCCAATCGCACGGCCATCGTAGAATGTGGCTTAATTATTCACAATTATTATGCATCTTTTCGTTCCTGGTACCTAACTAGCACTCCGCTTGCAACAGAGGCGTAGCTGTTTTGACAACCCGCGAGAACAGAGGCGTATGTCAGGGTTTGTTATTTACTACAGTTTTTAGGCATCCTGAATTAGCTAATATTCTGATTGATTGTTGCGTCGGAGTTAACCTGGCTTGTGTTGATTCACCACCCTTTTGTTTTATTACTAGTTTTGTGTTTAACAAAATATTTCCAATGTTTCTTGACATATTATATTTAAAATAATAGTTTAATGATAAAAAATAGATTTGAAATCATTTTGAACCAATTTTTAATACCCGCACTTGAAATAAACATGAAACGTCATTTAATTTGCTTAGTTTATTGATAGTACATTCTTCATGATACGTCCTAATATAATTTCTAATAAATTTCATATCAGTAATATCACAAACACGCAGGAATATTATTTAATATATTATATTGTATCTATATAATAATAATAATAATATCTAGTATTTATAATGTAACATAATACAATTTTTATAATATTATGTACTATAATGTTTTATATTTAATAATATTACACCTTAGGTGTAATTTT
>JAAAKG020146973.1:0-10563 GCA_010014905.2 Druon quercuslanigerum
AGTTTTTAAAAATATTTTGAAATATTTTCGAATGTTTTCTTAAAACTAATTTTCAAAAATAAAATATATAATTTGAAGTTGTAATAAAATTGTTTAATTCTGAATAAATTTATAGTAAATTGCTAAGGCTTACGACTTGAAACAGCTACATTTTTAACGTTAAAGTCTGTGAATAGTTTAATTTTTAACAGATTCAGAATCATTAAGAAAAATCAAAAAATTATTGTTTAATTTCAATTAATATCGCATACCGTTTTTAAAAGATTCCTGGCCTTTTCCCTGTTTGAAATAATAATTAACTTATATGTTCACCTGTTTCCAATTGATGCTGATAATAAACAGCATTGTTGCAGTGATAATTTTCTGCCCCGTTAAATTCTGATGGTACTCGTATCTCTTTGTCAGCCTCGTTCTTGCATTCTCTTATATATGAATTGCAGATAGTTCCTTGCGAAGTCATAATCTCCTCAGCCTCTGAACTTTCTTTGGCCTCTCTCCTCTTTTCCTTGCTGCTCGCCATTTTTTTGTGACAAATATTACGATCTGCAATTGAATTGTATTGCATAAGTGATTTAATTATATACTGTGTTATCGTCTTCATTGAATTATCATTTTTAATAATAAAAAAATGCATACCTGAATTAAATTCTCTCGCGTCACAGGAGGATGCTTTTGACGACTGATAGCTTCGTTTATTGGAAGCGAATTTATTGATATAATCAATAAATTCCTTTTGAAGGACATTTTTTGAAATTTGACAGGCCCATTCTGTAATTAGAAAATTGAAACAAATGAGTGAAATAAGTTTCAATAGTCCTAAAATAAAAATGTAAATAACTTACGAAATAATCCTCTAAATAAAACAGGGTTGATAGGTGGTCGCTGTCCACGTTTCCCTCTGGCAGAATAATTGGAAATTGTTTGCCCATATACTTCCAGTAAAACTTCACGCACAAGAAACTTCCATTTCTCACTTTCCTCCACAGCTTCACTTTGCACTTTATTATTTATATATGAAACAGTATTCCTTGGCAAATAAAACCCAGATTTCTCTGCAATTTCCTCCTGAAATAAATTGCAAGAAATTAGTACATATATAGGCTCACCCTAGTGCCATTAAATATTTAATTATTATACCATATTTTCTGCAGGCTGTAAATAGTGTGTCGGTATCTGAAAAATTTAAATAAATAAGTATATCTATATATATCATTATTAGAGTAAACGCGTCTCATTTTTGTGTGCTAACTTATACGAGTGTTTCATTGCAGATAAGAGCAGTTCTTGAAATGCAATATCCTTTTCAGTAACTATAAAAAAATTCAATTTATAAATATATAGTTACAATAACAAACATATAAAGTACGACGAGACTTACCTTTCACTGGAATAGTTGCTGCCATAGCTTTGATGGCACCATCCCAGTTCCCGTCATTTGATTTCTCATCCTCTGAGAAATTGCAATTGTCCTCTTCGTCCGTGATAGGAACTGCCTTTGGAATCCCTGGACTTGTAGATGTTGCAGGGTACATCGGTCTCTGCAGGCTCGTGGAATTTCTAGCGGTTGTAAGGGGACAATTTTCTTTCGATGCAGATATTTGATGCATCAAGTTGGCTGGAACTGACCTTTGTATGCTCGAATTTGGTGAAAATGTTGAGTGCTCACAATGCACATTCAACATATTGCCGCATTGTTTTTTCTCAGGTGGACCATTAAACGGAGGTACAATTGATGATTTATTTTTTAATGCCACTTCAAACTGTCGTTTATTCGATTCGACTAGATTTTTCTTCAGCTTATTTTTTTGGTGGAACATATGCTTTTTCTGAAGAACATCTTTAGAAAATGCTTTCGTTCCAGGATCTAATATTATATTTCGACTCGGGCATGGAGGACGTGTTAAGTACGCCCTCAGAGGCAATAAACTCCAGCTCAGAACAGTTTTGGGTGTTTATCAACCAACGATTGGAGGACTTGGAAGCATAAACACAGCGAATCGTAGAGGTAGAGAGGCGTCACCGTGATGAGCAAATTGCTGAGAAAGAGAAAGCTCTCCAACAAAGGTTTACGTTGTTGTAAATGTAAAATGGTATAAGCCGATCCTTAGAGGCCACGGCTACCATGAACCAGAGCCTCGAAGAAAAGGAGGCAAGGTTGTATGTGGGAATCGACAGATTGGAAACGGACCAATCAAGGGTTGCGGAGCGCGTTACGAAAGGCATGAATCCCAGGTCGTCCGAACAGATAACAATGTGGAAGCCTCAAATTAAGTATGTCCTACCGGAATTCAACGGTGAGGGAAATCCAATGCGATACATACGATAGCTGTGACAATATTAGGAGGTGTTACGTCTAAGACCATGTGACGCCGAATGCCTAATTGAAAGATCATTATCAAGTCCTCCTAGTGACTGGTGGCTAATCACCAAAGATGAAATTATGGACTTGGACAGCTTTGTATTCAAATTCCAACAAAAGTATTGGAATGAGCATACACAACTTTCAGCTTTCAGCCAAACCAGGACAAATCAAGAGCGGAGTGTACGACACGTGTCTTTGCAAATGTGAGCAAATTACGAACAGCAATGGAGTCACGCGAGATCGTTCGCAAGCTGGCTCGTGACTACAACGACGAAATCAAATATGCGATTGTTCAAAGGGGCATTGACGGATGCGATCAACGTATTGAATTATTAGAGGAATTCGAAAAAATTGGTCACTCGAAGAATATGCACACAGCAAATCGCGAATGGAAGAATAAAAACAGCTCAGCGAGAGAAAACAACTCGCTGAATTTAAACACATGGCGACCTTCCAATAACAGCAACAACTTTAACCGACAAAACAACACAGCACATGGAAGTGGATGGGCATCACAACAACTAATAAACGCGAGAAGTCCCAAAAATGGAGATGCAGGAATGAGACCACACACAAGTTCTGGGGGACAACGAGGCTCAAACGAAGGAAGCTCATGGCGTCAAAATGCAAATCAAACTCCATATCGAGTACAAAGCATGGAAATTGAAGGTCACATGCTCACCAACACGCGAGCTGATTTGACAGAGGAACCAGAAGGAATCATGGTAAAAAAATGTCCAAATGCTACATGGCTAACATAATAATCGCAGGCATTTTGACAAAGGCACTCATTGTCACGGGGGCCGAAGTCACGTATATATCTCGGAGGAGTTCCTAAATGGAAACAAGGAATGGTTTAATAAATTTCCATGTCTATCATTGGCAGGTGTAGCGGTACCAGCACCCCTAGGGGAGGCAAAGCAGTCCGCCTAAGTCGACAAATTTACACTGATGTTTAACTACCAAAAACGGTCATCCAATTAGCGTTTGTAATAGTGCCACGCCTCTCACGCACTTGAATTATTGGAATCAACGTATTGGATGAACACAAAGCCATGATTGATCTAGATATAAAACATTAACCTTACCATATTTAATCGGCCAACCAGCGATTAAAATCCAAAAGGAGGAGGCAAGCGATCAAGGTAAAGAGGATTGTAATCTCAACGTCATCGAGCCCTCAATGGAGGAAACTAACGGACGTATCGGCATAGTGCAAACATCATAAATCGAACCGATCATCGAGCACTGACATTCCTAAAAACATGTAAATTCGTAAACGCTCGATTAACGCATGGATCTTGGCAATACAAGACTAAAAAATAAAAATGGAACACCTACCAGGGAAAGAGAATATTATGGCTGACGTACTAAGCTGAATACACGAAGGTGAAAATAGACACAAAAATCGCGGCCAAACTCGTGTAATTACAAATACCCTAAGTTACCAATGGACAAAGAATACAAAGAAACTGATGAAAAGCATTCTACTTAAACAACAAGAGGATAAGAAGATAAGACAACTCATGCATGACGTTCAGAAAAACATGGGAAAAACAACGCGTGTTTAAAAATATTAAACGATGCCCTGTGTCCCGTCTGTGACACGTCATATAGAATTTACGTACCGTCACTCATGATTGATACAATCATATGGGAATTTCATTTCTCATATGGACACCCTGGGGCTGAAAAAACATACAAGATCTTTTGAGAGTCATTTTACACGCCACGCCTGGCTAAACGGACGCGACAAATACTGGCGACGTGAGACTCATGTCAGCGTAACAAGATAACAACACAAACATCACAAGCTTTTGCAGGAGCCAGTACTATCTACTGAGCTTCTAGAAATCCTATCAATAGATTTTTTTGGTCCTTTAACTAAAACAAGATATGAATATGAATATTTATTGATGATGATTGGCACCTTTACTAAGTATATAAAATTGTTTTTGATACACAAAGCCACCAGCGAGATAGCAATTTATTTCGGACATTCTTTTTAGTTGCATACATACATTTTTAAATAAAGAATCAATGTACTTAGAGTATTTCTTAAATTGGTGCAATAATCATTACAAGCCGAGAAATGACTCTTCAAGAGTAGGGTAACTTTGACCAAGAATATTTTTTATATAATAAATGTTTATTAAAATTTTTGTAATATCCCATGTAGTTCATTATTTTACGAATCTAAGCATACTGTCCCCTTTCCTTGTCACTTTTAGTCTCGCCCAAAATATAGACGTTTCTACCCATGCGCTTCTTGATTTTATATAGCCCTTCGTAAATTAAGAGAAACTTTGCCATTGCCCATGTAGTTGTGTTCGAGACGTTGCATGCCTTTGCCCATATACCCATTCACCGACGTCAAAATTTATTCCTTTCTTCTTGGCGTTGATTCTGCTAAGAGTTCCTCTCTCTTGCTCTTAATTCTTTCCCTGAGTACCACTAATTGTTCTCTGCGGTCATTTTGCCGGGAAATGGGGGTGACAGGCATTAGGTCAGTCCACCATCGTTTGGGCTTGCGCCCCCACAGAGCCTCATAAGGTGTGATCTAATAGTGTCGTGGTGTGACTCGTTAATTATCGTCTCGATATTGTCCAGCTGCGCGTGCCACCCGCTGTGTGTCTCAGGTGTCAAAAGTGTCCTAAAAAGGCGTGATAATTCTCTATTGACTCTCTCGACCATATTTGCTTGCGGATGTCTAATTGATGTTAATATCATTTGAATCCTTCTTTCCTCTAGTGCTCGTCGCCATCTCGCTGGTGGCTTTGCGCATCGGATACAACTTGGTATACTTAGTAAAGGTGTCAATCATTACCAATAAGTATTCGTATCCATATCTAGTTTTGGTTAGAGGGCCGAAAAAGTCTATTGATACGATTTCTAGAGGTTCGGTCGATAATACCGGTTCCTGTAAGGCTCTTGATGCCTGAGTTAGTATTTGTTTCGTTGACAGGAATCATACGTTACTAGTATTTGTCGTGTTAATTTAGTCAGACGTGGTGTTTGATGCCTAGTCTTATCATGCGCTGCACCTCTGCATCCACCTTTTCTCGATGAGTTATCGGAATTGGATGACTGCGTCCGACAAATGGTTTCTCTTCATATGTTTGTAGGATATTTTGATAATTTTTCAAGAGCTCTGGCTCTCGTCAAAGAACCCGTCTGTGTTTCCACAAGATTTCTCTTAGCTCTCTTTTCGCTTGTGCGGAGAGGCCTTCACTCTTATCAACTTTATTTTGTATCTCCTCTTGTTTGACTTCTAGTACGAGGGCTTCACTTTTCTCTTTACTCTGGCCACCATTTTGTTTGTTAGTTTCGTCCATTGAAGACTCAAAGACGTTGAGATTATAATCTCCTTTTTTACGATCGTTTGCCTCCTCCTGTTGTATTCTAATCGCTGGTTGGCCGCTTAAGTATGGGAAGGTTAATGTTTTTGTGTCTAGATCAATCATGGCTTTGTATTTATCCGATACGTTGATTCTAATAATGCAAGTGCGTGAGAGGCGTGGCACTATTAGAAACGCTAATTGGATGATCGTGTTGGGTAATTGAACGTCGGTGTAGACTTTTCGACTCAGGCGGACTGCTTTGCCCCCCAGGGGTCCAGCTATCGCTACACCTGCCAGTGGTAGACATGGAAATTTATTAAACCGTTCTTTGTTTCCGTTAAACAACTCCTTCGAGATACACGTGACTTCAGCCCCAGTGTCAATGAGTGCCTGAGTCAAAATGCCTGCATATAATATATTGGCCGTGTGTCATTTGGATCTCTTTTTTACCATGTTTTCTTCGGGTTCCTATGTTAGATCATCTCGTTTGTTGGTGAGCATGTGATTTGTGTATGTCATTGTTTGCGCCACGTCAATATTTTCGTTATCTTCGTTAGTTTTGATTGACGTGGCTCCGGTAAGTTTCCCTGAGCCATCATTATGTCTTTATTTTCGTCGCTGTCGGGTTCTTGATTCTATGGAACTTCAATTTTCATGTTTTGGATTCGATATGGAGCTTGATTCGCATTTTGACGCCACGAGCTCCCTTCGTTTGAGATTCGCGGCCCCCAGAACTCGTGTGTGGCTTCATTCCTGCACCTCCATTATTTCAAATTTCCCCGTTGTATGGTTGTTGTGAAGTCCATCCATTTCCATGTGGCGTGTTATTTGGTCGGTTAAAGTTGTTGCTGTTGTTGTTGTTGGAAGGTCGCCATGTGTTAGAATTTAGCGAGTTTTTTTCTCTCGCTGATCTGTCAATGTCCCTTCCGACAATCGCATATTTGATTTCGTCATTGTAGTGACGAGCCAGTTTGCGAATGATCTTGCGGGACTCCATTGCCGGTTGCAACTCACTCACGTTTGCCAAGACACGTGTTGCATACTCGGCTCTTGATCTGTCCTGGTTTGACTGAAACTAGCCGAATTCTAATTTTTTTCGGATCTCATGTTGTGTATGCTCGTTCCATTATATTTGCTGGTACTTGTACACAAAGCTCTCTAAATCTGTAACTTCTTTTTTGGTGATTAACCACCGAACGCTCGGCGGTCCTGATAACGATCTTTTAATCAGGTATTCTGCGTCACATGGCCTTGGACACATTACTTCCCAATACTGTCGCAGCCATCGCATTTATCGCATCGGGTTTCCTTTACCGTCGAATTACGGTAGGACGTACTTAATTTGTAGCTTGTTTATTGTTACCCGGTCCGATGACCTGGGATTCGTGCAATCTGTCGATTTGCACCTGCATCTGTACCTCCCTTTCTTCAAGGCTCTGTGTCATAGTGGTCGTGGCCTCTAAGGATCGGCTTATACCATTTTCCAACAATTACAGCCTTTATTGGAAGGTTTTCTCTCTTTCAGCAGTTTGCTCATTTTGGTGACGCCTCTCTACCTCTACGATTCGCTGTGTTCGAGCTGCTAACTCCTCCAATCGTTGGTTGATTAACATCCATAACTGTTCTGAGATGGAGTTTATTGCCTCCGAGGGCGTGCTCAACAGTTCCTCCATATTATCTGGATACACGTTGCGTAGCGTAGAGTTCATGTCGTTGCGTTTGTTTCTGGTACATGGGGTGGAATCTTTCATTGCCCTAGACGAACGAATATTATTTCTACTCATCTTGAGTGGTGTAAAATGTTTTTATTAATGTCTTTTTACACGATCCTCACTACACATCTAGTTCATTCTTAGCATAAACTTATTTGATTGATCAGTATTGCAATCAGAACCCCTCATGACCCTTGCATCTTTGATTAGCTTTCTTAGTCTTTCATCCAGAACAACAAAGTCAATTATACTGTGGCTATTTTCTTTATACCAGGTGTGCATGTGGATCATTTTATGCATAAACCAAGTATTTGTAATAAATAGACCCTTTTCTGAGCATATAAGCGCTACTGAGAATTTTGGGAAAACAGCAGATTGTGTAATTTGGTTGGCTGGTTTATGTACGGCAATTTACCAAGAGTTAAGAAATTTCAGATAAATGAATTGGGAAAGACTCATAATTTTATTATACCCACTAAATTTACAACCTCTACTGTACATGTTAAAAATAGTCGAGGCTTATGGTACTTTTTCAGTTATTAAGCAAGTAAAGTGTGAGCTTTTTCTGAAATGATTTATTGAGGGGTCATGATGAAAATTTCAAATTTTTGTAGAAAACACTAATTAGCGTACTGAAAATATGTTTAAAAAAAGTTAAAAAAACGTGTTTGTGTAGACTGACAGAAAATTCTAAGATAGTTAAAAAAAGAAACTTTATCTCTAATAGGCGCTGTATCTCTGCACTGAGAAAATTTTCAAGAGATGAATTCTCGGAAGTACGTGATTTTAGAGCAACCATTTTTAATTGTTGCTCTAATTGTGGCCTAATCCCTGAAACTTTGAGACCTATGCTTTAAAAGTAAGGGTTCCGAGATCTTAGTTCTCGCGACAAAGAGTGATCAAATCAAGCGAGTAGGGCCGCGGTTTAATCTCCCAAAATTTCTCTACGTGTAGAGGGTAAAAACTCAATTCTGAAGTTTGTAAATATGCTTTAGAACTTGTTCATTTTAAGAAAAAAAATTCCGTTTGTTCAAGTGCAACTATCATTCAAAATACTTGACTTAATCTAGAACATTTAACAATTTTACGGTTAAATACCCAGAAACTGACCGCTTGTTTTTTATTAATTGAAAATAGAGCTTATCATACAATTTAAAGAATGTGTTATTCCTTGAGTCTGATTTTTAACATTTTAAAATACATGTATACTTATGAGAAAAAGAATTCTTATTTTTTCCTATTGTGAGTAAAACCTTTTCACAATTTGTTGCTCTGTGAGATTTTTTTCGCTGATTTAAGTTTGATAATCGAATTGATGATCGCCCAAGCATACAGAAACAATAATTTTCTCAATTTTTTTCAAAAATTGGATTTATCTATTCTTATTAGCTTAATCCTCATTTACCTGACTTAAAACAAGGAATTTTAAAAAATAATTATGGTTCTCACTTTAGGACAGGGAGTTTTGGTAAAGAAATTCATCTTGTTTTGTAGAAAATTAATCTTTATGGTTCAAATATCATCCTCTTGGCACAAAATTTAACTATTTCAGTTGAAGACTCATAATCATAGTTAAAAATTATTCATTTTGGTTGAATATTAATTTTATTAACCGATGTTTAAGAATGTATTTTCTTATTGAAAATTATATTTTTCTATGCAATTTAGTCTTCTGGACTAAAACTCTTCATATAGGATAAAAGTTGTAGTTTTCCAGGTAAATATTTATCATTTTAGTTGAAAATTCATCTCTTAGATTTAAAAATAAAATTATTTGGTTGAAAGTTAACCTCTTTTGTTAAAAATTATTTTTTTTGTTAAAGATTCATCAATTTTATAAAAAATTCATTTCTTAGGTTAAAAATGAGATTTTTGATTGAAAACTTGTATTTTGTTTGGACGTTTTAATTCCAGTTAAATATTTACAATTTTATTCAAAAATTCATCACTTTGTTTTAAAATATAACAATTTTTTTGAATGTTAGTTTTTTGTTGAAAATTATTATTTTTTCAAGATATTTTTTTCTTTGTACATTAAATTTTTTCCATTTGAAAATTTCCCAGTGGTAGTTAAAAATTCATCTTTTGGTAAAATATTATTTTTTTTTTATTTCAAATTTAATTATTTAAGTTTTCGTTGACAATTTTGAGTGAAAATGAATTGGTTTTTATTTTAAAATTTATTTTCTATCATTTTAGTTGAAAATTCACCTTCTAGGTTTAAAGTTTAAGTAGAACAGTTGAAGATTCAGAATTTTATTTGAAAATGCATTACTTTGGTGGAATTGAACAGTAAGTTTAATTATTCCTTTTCTTGTAAAAAATGGATGTTTTGTAGTGGAAAATCTGAGCATTTGTTTTAAAATCCCTTTATTTTGCATAGTTTTGATCTATTGTGTTAAAGGATGTTTAGAATGAACGTCACGAATTAAAATAAATATTCGCGTTTCACAAAAAATATACATGTGTTCCTCTTAGTCGACCGGCAAAATTGAAAAACTTGACCCGGAAGAACCGTGAATTGGTCTGGAATTTAAAATCGTCTGCCGAATCGTCACCCTGAATTTGTGACCTATAAGAGGTAAAACTTTGTTATCTACTTTAAGCTAAATTCAGTCCCCTATTAGGTGGCTCCACTAATTTATAGCTTAATACAAAAACAGTGTATTTTAAAAAACTGAGCATGAGTAATTTGCCCTGAAAAATAAGCCAAAAGTGGTCAACTTTAGGAGTTTAGGAGAGACTTAAGGTCTGGTGAGTCTATTACCTGATGTTTGTCGAATACCATGTTGTAAGAGATCCGTTTGTTGCACATGTTGAAGAGCCAGGTGGAAGTCCGTGTTCATTGCTTGAGCGTGATGAAGTCCTTCTTGTTGTTGATTCGCATGATGGTTCATTTTCACAGGTGGATACATTTGTAGTGCTGAACCCAATTCTGTGAAAAGCCAGCAATAATTTATGACTTTACAAAATTCGACGTAAGTTTGTTGCGCATAATATGCGGGAAAACTCTGATGGAAAAAGTGAGCAATGAGATAATCCTTAAAGAATGTGGTGCGGAAGAGACGCTGGTTGACACATGGGAAAGAAATCGGTTAAGATGGTTCGGGCATGTTGAGAGAATGAAAGATGGACGACTAACGAAACA
>JAAAKG020146974.1:0-10563 GCA_010014905.2 Druon quercuslanigerum
AAATTGTTTTTTCGGTCATTTTAAAACGTCATTGTCTTAATAGTACATAATTAAGGGAAAAGTTTATTTGTTTGGTGGAACATTAATTTTCTTAACTGCAAATTCAATTTCCGAAAAAAGAATTTATCCTTTTTAGTAGAAAATTGATGAATCTTGTTGAAAAATAGTCTTTTTGAGTATAAAATAATCTTTTGTTTAAAAAATTATCAGTTTATTTAAAAATTTAATTATTACCGTTAAATATTTACAATTTTAGTTAAAAATTCATCGTTTCTGAACATTTTGTTATGTTAAAAACTGATTTTCTAAACTTAAATTTTACAAATTCAATTTTCGGTTTAAAACACATATTTTTTAGTTTTAATTTCAACTATTTGCTTCAAAAGAGATCTTTCTGGTTAAAAATTCATGTTTTTTAAGTTAATAATTTTACTATTCAAGTTAAGACACTTAACTTTTTATGTTAGGACTTTTTTGCGGCTTGTGATAATCTTTTGAAATTCACTGAAAAATTAAAAAAAAATAGGAATCAATAGGAATTCAGCATTAATCTTTTTTACTAAAAATTTATCTTATTCATTTTTGCTTGAAGAATTATTTTTTTATTGGAATATTCATTTTTTTGTTTAAAGGTTCAAGTATTCCAGTAAAATATTCATCATTTTAGTTACATTTTTTTTTTTGTAAATTTATCTTTTTTTAGTTGAAACTTTAATTTTTGTTAAATGCAAATTCAATTTTCCACTAAGAATTTATCCTTTCTTAATAGAAAATTGATGGATTTTTTTGAAAAATAGTATTTTTGGGTATAAGACAATCTTTTGTTAAAAATTATCAGTTTGCTTAAAAATTCAAATATTACCTTTGAATTTTTATAATTTTAGGTAACTTAAAATTTACCAATTGAATTTTTGGTTGAAAACTCATATTTTTCAGTTTAAATTCTACTATTTGGTTTAAAATGGATCTTTTATCGTATAAAATGAATAAAAAATTCGGTTTCCATGTGTGTATAAAAAGAAAAAAAAGAATCTTAGCAATCAATAGGAATACAGCATTAATCTTTTGTAATAAAAATTTAACTATTTCAGTTTTGGTTGAAGAATTATTCTTTTATTTGAAAATTCATCTTTTTGGTTAAAAGTTCAACTATTCCAGTAAAATATTTGTCATTTTAGTTGAAATTTTTTCTTTTAAATTTATATTTTTTACTTACAAATTCAACTTTTGATTTGAAATGTTTTTGTTGAAAATTAAACCTTTTAGATAAGAAATGTAATTAATCCAAATAAAAATTGCATCATTTTAGTTAAAAAAAAGAAAAAGTGAAATTTTCAACCCAGAAAGATTTTTCAGTCAAAAATAGAAAAGTTTTAACCAAATTGTTGAATTTTCCATTAAAATTCCGACTTTCACGCTATAAAATAATAGTTAAATTATTATTTCAAAATTTTATTTTTGACAGAAAGGCAACAAACAGACTACACATTTTTAAAAAAACAGTTCAATTTTCAACCAAAAAAAAGCTTCAACTAAGAAAATAATATTTATAGAAATTCTTTAACTTTTAACCGAGTAGTTGAGTTCTCTCTATAAAAAATTAAAATTTTAAAACAAAATAAAAAAATTTTTTAACAAAAAAAGATGACTGCAACCAAAAAAATTAATTTTTAACTTTTGAATAAAAAACAGTTAAAAACAAAATAAGACGAATTTTCATAAAAATAGTTGAATACCCAATGAAAACAGATTAATTATCAAACAAGTAGTTGCAACCAAGAAATGAATTTTCAAAACCAAAATACTAAGTTTCTTAAAACGAGTTGAATTTGCTACCCAATAGTAAAAAATCATTAATTTTAAAAAAAGATTTTAAAACAAAGTTGAAATAAGTAAAAATAATCATTTCTTTTGGGAAAATGATATTTCTAACAAAACTTATTTAAACAAATTCTGCAGTTTTCAACCAAAAATATTTGTCTTAAACCAATAATAAAATTTTCTAACAGAAATATAAATTTTTAACCAATTAGTTTGATAGTCAGCAAAAGAGATCAAAATAAATTTCCAACTAAACTGTGGAATTTTCAATTAAAAAAGATTTACAACTCTAAAACATAAATTTTCATTAAAAAAGATTCATTTTGTACAGAGGAAGGTAAAATTTAATTAAAAAGTATAAATTTTGAACTAAAAAGATTAATTTTTTACCTAAAATTAAATAGTGAAATTTGTCGTAAAAAAATCAATTTAAATGAAAAGTAATTTTCAACAAAAAAGTTTTACTTTTAACCCAAGATTTTTTTGAAACAAGAATGTTAACTTTCATTGAAAAAATATGAATATTCTCAACAAAATGAATAAATTTTTAACTAAATTGTTTAAATTACAACTAAAAAAATTAAGTTTAGGCCAAAAATTGAATACTTGCATTTTCAGTTAAAATTTGTTTGTTTGTTAACAATGTAGCTAAATATTTAAATTCTGCTAATTTTATACAAAACAGTCTATTCCTAAAGTTCAGCAGATTAATTTGTCACCAAAAAGTTGCAGTTTCAGCCAACAGAGATCAAATTTTCACCAAAAGGAGAATTTCGAACAAATTACTTACATTTTGAACCCAGACAGATTTTTTATTAAAAAAAAACGTTTTAACAAAAAGAAATTTATTTTGCATGCCAAAAAGAAGAATAATTATCCAAATAATCAAATTTTCAATTTAAAAAGATAAGTTTCTAACCAATAATGGAATATGAGATGAATTTTCAAAACCAAAAAATACTAATTTTCCAGAAATGAGTAGAATTTTAAACCAAATGAAAATTTGACAAAATAGTTCAGATTTTAACCAAAAAGATGCATATTTAGCTAAAAAGATGAATTTTTAAAGTAATTAATCCATGAATTTTTTATTAAAAAATACCTCTTTCTGAATAAATAATTACTAGTCCAATTTTTTTTTACAATTTTTAAAAAAAGGATTTATAACAAAATAGTTTTATTTTTAAAAATATTTTAATCAATTTTTTTATTTTTTATTTATTTTATCAAAGAGATGATTCTTTGACGAAAAAATGAATTTACAAAATATTTTTCAACTGAATACTAAATATTTAAATTTTTTAACAAGAAGGATGAATTAGCAACCGAAACAGAGTCTTTTTAAACTAAACCTTTACATTCTCTGGAATAAATTAAGTTTCTACTAAAAAAAAGTTGAATACAAAAAGACAAATTTGCAACAAAAAAGTTTGATTGTCAAAAAAAAAAGATTTTCCGTTTAAAAAAGGAAAAAACAAAAAATTGTTAAATTTATAAGCCGAAAAGACAAATTTTTCACAATCAAGTTGAATTCTTAACATAAAAAAAATAAAGTTTCAACCAAAAATTTAATTTTGAACTAAAAAGTTTAATCTTCCATAACAAATGTTCAATTTTCAACAAAAAAGTTTAATTTTCAATCAATTACATTAATTTTCAAAATTTAAATAAAAAGATTAGTTGTCATTTTTTTAAATAATAGTTAAACTTACATTAAAAATAATTAACCTTCAATAAAAACTAGTTGGATTTTCCTAATTGGATCTGTTGATTCAGTTCGGAATTAAGTGTAGATACTATAAAAAGGGTAAGAAAGAGAAATTGGGAAAATTTAAAGACTAAAGAATAGTAGTTTGGTGAATATAACATTTTACCTATTTAATTACCTATTTAATTTATTTTATTTTTCCTTTCATTTATATTTTTAATAATTTAATTTAATTTTAGTTTATTTGTTATTTAATTTTAGCCTATTTCAATTTTTTAGCTTATTTTTATTTTAAATTTCTTTTAAAATAATTTCATTTTAATTTCTGTTTCAAAGAAGATATTGAACTCATGTATGCATTGTAATAAAATCAAATGATCATTACACTAAGGGGTGCAGTTTTGCCTTCCACTCTCAATCGATATAATGGTGGCTATAAAGTAATTTTTGTTTACTCCTTTATACTAGACTGAAGAAAAATAAAAACTACTCCACTACTCCACTAATAAAAATTTTTAAAAAAATTGATTTTTAAATTTCGCGTCTAAATTCTATTTCTATTATAAAATTTGTTAGACAAGATAAAAAAACATCACGAGAGGAAACTAAAGAAAAAGCATAAAATTGTTCATTCTTGAAAATTTCACTCATTTTTCTAGTTTCGTTTTCCTACTTGTTGCACTAAATAAAATAAATTATACTGAATGTAAAGTTATTTAAATGTACTCATTTAATGAAAAAGCATGACAATATTTATTTTGAAAATTTAAATCCCTAATTTTACTTTGAAATTTCCATTTTTTGCATTGAATGAAATAAGAAAATGATCCTAATGAACTAAAGAAAAAGCATTCCAGTATTTGTGTATTTTTTATTTGAGTCCTTAATTCTACTTTAAAATCACTATGTGAGGCATTGAATAAAAAATGTGATACTTAACCAAAACAAGGCCCAACGGTCTTTATTTTTTAAAGGTATCAGCTTTATAAAAAATTTACTTTTAAAATTCGAAACACTCGAGTTGTAGAGAATTTTTTTCCGGAACAAGAAAGCCATCATTTCTTAAAATTCAATTATATTTTAAAATTTGGTAAGATTCTATAGTTAGAAAATATTCAATTTTTTTTTAATTCTTAAAATAAATGTTTTTTAAAAGTTTTTTTAGATTTCTCAATTAAAATAATGTTTTTATTTTTAAATAAAATCATCAGTAATATTATTTTTATTTCTCAGATCTTTGAAACCCTATTTTCTGAAGAGATCTGATTTTAGGCTTGACGATGATACTTCTTACATTAGATCAAAAAAAATTTTTTGGGGAAAATATTTCCGACAAATGAACTGTTTTCATTTTTTTTTAAATTTTTAACAAAATGTTTTTTAATTAAAGCATGATGAGTAGGAATGAATAGAATGGAAAATATGAGAGTTGTACAAAACTTTTTCCTAAAAAAAGCCATAAATTTTAAATTTGCAACTTCTTTCATAATAAAAGATTAAATTAAATAATAAACGAAGTAAAGAATTAAGATTCACTTTTTTATTTTTAAGATCTGCCTTAATTTCACGTTTGCATTACCATTTCTTGCTTTAGTTCAAACGCATCATTCAACTGAACTAAAAAAAAAATGGTTTGAATTAATCATAGCATTTTCGGAAAAAGCATTCCTTCCAACTACACTATTTACAATTTCAAAAATAAATGGAAAAATATCTTTAATACAGTTTTTTAATCAAGAAAAATGTTTTTTTTATAGTTTCAAGTATGCCATTTAAGAAAAATTTACTAAATCATCCTTCTTTGAAAAAAGGTGATATAAAATCGAATTTTCGTGCATAATATAAACTAACTAAAATTTTTAATAAAATAGATAAAAAAGATAAATTTTCTAAAAAAAAAAATAAAATGGCTATCTTTTTAATCAAGCAAATAAATAAATTCTTAACTAAAGTAATGAATCTTTAAGCAAAAAATAAATTCTTAAACTCACAGTTAAATTTTCTACCAATAAAAGACAAATTTTAATTATAGTAGTTAGATTTTGAACAAAGCAGATTGAATTTTTGAAATTACATTGAGTAGATAAAAAAATAAATAATTTTCAACGGAAGGTAACAACTAATTTTTAACAAAAAATTTACATTTTTAAGCAAAGAAATTCATTTTAACAAAAATAATGAATCTTCTATCCAGAAAAATGTATTTTTAACCTCAAATAAATGTTTAACCCAAAAAGATCAATTTTTAACAAAATCGACCAATTTTCAATAAAATAGATGAAGTTTAAACAAAATAGTTACATTTTCAGTAAAAAACGTACGTCATAAAGAAATTAATGATTTTATTCAAAAAGTTAAATTTTCAAGTTAATTAATTAGTTTTTAACTTAAATAATAAACATTAAACCGAAAAAATTAATTTTTAACCGAACAGTTGAATTTTCGATGACAAAAAAATACAAACTTTTAACCAAACAGATAAATTTTCAACAAAAAGATACATTTTTCACCAAAAAAATGAAATAGTTAAATTTTTAGTTGAAAAAATTCATTTTCAGCAATAAAAAATAAATAATTTTTTTCCCTTTCACAGGGAACATGAGTTTTCAACCTAAAAGCTGAATTTTCAACCAAAAATATGAGTTTTCTATAAAAAAAGAAATTTTTTGAATAGAATAGTTTAGTTTTTAAACGAACTAATGTTTTTTTAACAGGGAGATTAAATTTGTAACAAGAAAGGGAACAGTGAATTTTTTAGTTCAAAAAATTAATTAGCAAAAAAAAAGATAATTTTCCATCAATGTAATGAAGTTATCACCAGAAAAATTTTATTTTGACAAGATCCATACAAAATTAAACAAATTTTGTGACTTTAAAGGAATTTTCAAAGTAATGGATAACTTTTCAACCCAAGAAACAAATTTTCAACCGAAAAAATAAATTTTCAGTTTAAAACATGTGTTTTCAAAACAATAAAAAAAATCAACAAAATTAATTATTAACTTAAATAATGAAAATTCAACCCCAAAAATTAAATTTTAATTGAACAGTTGAATTTTCGACCGAAAAAATTAATTTTCAAGCAAAGGCGCTTAATATTTAACTAAGCATGGCTTAGTTGAATTTTCAAATTGAAAAATGTGTTTTCAATACAACAAAAAACATTTCAACAAAATACTTCAATTTTCAAGCAGATGTCTAAATTTTAACTAAAATAATTATATAACTTGTTTTATTCATATAAAATTTAAAGCAAGTACCTTTTAAAAGAAAACAATTAAATTTTAAAACATAGTAGTTAAATTTGAAAGCAAATAAATAAATGCTATTCAAAGTAAGGAATCTTTAAGCAAAAAATACATTTTTAATCTAATAGTTAAATTTTCTACCAAGAAAAGACAAATTTGAAATATATTAGTTAAATTTTTAACCAAGCAGATTGAATATCTATCAAAAAAGATGAATTTACGATAAAAAGTTTAATTTTAAGTAGAAAAATAATTTTAAATGGAGGTTAACAAATAATTTTTACTCAAAAGGATGAAAAAGATCAATTTTCAACTGAATCGACCAATTTTCAATCAAATAGTTAAATTTCCAGTAAAAAAAAGTACGTCATAAAAAAATTATTGATTTTAATCAAAAAGTTAAATTTTCAAGTCAATTAATTAGTTTTTAACTTACATTTTTGACCCAAAAAATGAAATAGTTAAATTTGTAGTTAAAAAAGTTTTTTTCAGGAATTATAAAAAAAAAACTAATTTACAACTAAAATAATAAATCTTTGGCAGAAAACATGTGTTCTTGACCTAAAAGCTAAATTTTTAACCCAAAATATGAGTTTTCGACAAAAAAAGAAATTTTTTTAATAGAATAGTTTATTTTTTAAACGAACAAATATTTTTTTCAACCAAGAAAGGGAACAGTAAATTTTGCCTTCGAAAAAATGAATTAGCAATAAAAAAGCTAATTTCCATCAATATGATAAATTTACTACCAAAAAAATGTACATGAACAAGATACATACAAAATTAAACAAATTGCAAATCTTGAATGGAATTTTCAAAGTAATAGATAAATTTTCAACACAAGAAACAAATTTTCAACCGAAAAAATGAATTTTCAAGCAAAGGCGCTTGATATTAAACCAAGCATGGAATAGTTGATGTTTCAATTGAAAAATTGTGTTTTCAATGCATTAAAAAACATTTCAACAAAATACTTAAATTTTCAAGCAGAGAACTAATTGCTAACTAAAATAGTTACATAACTTTTTTGAATCATATAAAATTTTCTGTGAAATCTATTACAACATTTTTTTAAAATAAGCTACAATTTTTCTAAAGAAAGGAGCAGTAGCGTGCGCGTAGATGAAGTGAGGGGAAATTTTGAGGAGTGGGTAGGAGATATGTACGTAGGAGTAGGGATAGGTGTACATTTTAGGGGGAAGTCGGAAAATAGTATGGGCCGGGGGAAGGAGTAGGGAAATGGCGGAATGAGTAGGGGAAGGGTGGAAGGAGTAGGAGAAGGGCATATAGAGTAGTGGAAAGAAAAATAACATTTGAAGGGGCATAACATTTTTACCGAAATCTGATTTTTGCCATGACTTATTTATTTAAAAGAATTTAAATTTCGAGAATAATACATGCATAATAAATTTTTAACAAAAAGGCTTATGTGCATAGCAAGTCTATGTAGAGTTGTGTCTTTTGTTTAATTAACAGAATCCCGCGCAGTCGATTAAATTGGGAAAGTTGTTTCGCTTCTTACAGGATCAGTTACCCAACTAACATGTCCTCATTGGACTGGTGGTTACTGGTTGACCTAAGAGAACTGTATTATTGCACAATGCATCTGCTACCCTTGATGCTAATTAATTTACGAAAACATTATTTGTATTTTAAATAAAATAAAACAAAAAGGTTTTTTAAAATTTTTATTTGGAAGCAGTCTCGAAAGAAAAATTAAAGAATTTTCGAAAAGATATCTATAAATTTAAATACATTTCAATATTGAATCTTAAAAACTGAATAATTTTTAATCTTTGAAAATGAATAATAAATAAATAATAACAATAATAAATAAAAAATAATAATACAATTCTTGACCATTTATAATATTACCGAATCTAACCAATTAAAAAACTGTAAAGCTAGTAAATAAATATAAAGAATAAAATATCATAATTAAATAAAACTGTTGAATTTATTATTTAATTATGGAGGAAATTTTTAATTTTTTAAATAAAGAAGTGTATAAGTCCGTAATTTTTTAGTTCCGGGCAGTTTATCTTTTGAATATTTTGTTTCGGAACTTTTCAAATGTTAAAAAAAGTTCACAGTTAAATATACTTTTAAAAAATAAATATTTGAAATCTTTCAAAGTGAAAAGTTTTTAATTTTAAATCTTTAAAATCAAACTACATATTCTTAAAAAGCGTTCAAACTTACATAATTTTAAACTATAACAATTTTAATCAATTAATCTTCAGTTGCAACTCCTTAAAAGGGAACAATCTTAAATTGCTTGAAGTTTAATAGTTTTTTCTTTTGATAATTTATATTTCAAAAAATATGCAAATTTTGTGTTTTGAAATTAGGAATTCAGTTGTTTAGATAATTTAAATTTTTTGTTTCTTTAATTTGTAAAATATTGAATTGAAGACACTTGTTTTCGATCGTCAAAATTATCAAAAATTTAAAAATGTTTATTTTTTTATTTTTGGAAGTAAAGAGATTTAAATTGCGAATGTTTAAAATTGAAATAAATATTCTTAAAGACTCCTAAATTCAATTAATTGTTTATTATTATTAATTATGTATTACTATGTATTATATTATTTTATATTATATATTATTAATAATTCAATTAAGTCGTCAATTTTAAATTATACAAATGTTTATTGACTGACTGTTTAATTGTAAATCCTAAAAATTAAACTTTTCCAACAACAAAAAACTTGAAAATGTCATGTAACTACAAAACATAAAACTTTGGAATTAAATAATTTGCAATTCCATATGTTCAAAATTCGGGAATTTTAATTTATAAATCTTTAAAGTTGTGGAGCTTTGAATTTTAAATCTTTAAAATTTAAGAATTCTTAATTTTTTAAATTTTTAAGTAAAAATCGTTCAAGTTTATAAATAAAAATTCTTGTTGCATGTTTTGAAATTAGGAATTTAGTAGTTTTGATGAATTATTCCAAAACGCTATTTGAAATTGTATAATTGTTTAGGCGACTTAAAAATGTTGAAAAATAAAACCTAAGACACTGTATTCAATACTTGACAATTTATAATATTACCAAATCTAACCAATTAAAATCTGTGAAGCTAGTAAATAAATATATTGATGAAAAATATTATCATAAAATAAAACTGTTTTATTTAAAATTTTTTTTGATTATTAAAGGAATTTTTAATTTTTTCAATAAAGAAGTATATAAGTCCGTAATTTTTTAGTTTTGGGCATTTCATCATTGGAATATTTTGTTTCGGTACTTTTCCACGGCTAAAAAAAGTTCACAGTTAAATATACTTTAAAAAAATAAATATTTGAAATTTTTCAAAGTGAAGAGTTTTCAATTTTAAATGTTTAAAATGAAACTAATTTTTCTAAAAAAGGGTTCAAACATACCAAATTTTAAACTATAATAATTTCTAATCGATGACTCTTCAATTGAAAATCCTGAAAAGGGAAGAATCTTAAATTGCTTAAAATTGAATAGTTTTTACTTTTGATAATTTATGCAAAAAATTATGCAAATGGCATGTTTTAAAAATTAGAAATTTAGTATTTTTTATGATTTTCATTTTCAATTTCCTTAATTCTTCTTCTTTATTCATAATGTGTCCCCTAAGGATTTACATGACTTCCATTCCATACCATCTTATTCTTCCACTTCCACTTTTTTTTTGTCCATTCTTCTCCTAATCCATCCTCCCCTAGCATCTGAACCACATTCTCTTGCCAGCTTCCTTTATCCTCCATTCCTCTTCTACATCCTTCCCATACGTGCTCCCATGTTTCCT
>JAAAKG020146975.1:0-32455 GCA_010014905.2 Druon quercuslanigerum
GCTTCATGCTGAAAGTACTTAAATATTATTTTCAAATATAAAATAACAATTATTGCATACAAATTGTACAAGAAAATAAATTTAAAAACACGTCCGCCTCGAACGAAAAAGGAAATTTTTGATCAAATTTTCTCCAAACCTGATAACGCTTTTTTAAACAAAATTTGCAAGATTTCATTTAGCACTGTTTTTCTAGAAGCTTATTTTGACATTTATTTTCAATTAAAAATTCTATGCACTCTTGGAAAAAAATTTGTTATTTAAATATATATCCTTTCTAATTTTTATTGTTTTAAATTTAAAAAAATGTTTTACGTGATTTTATAGACTACGTTACATTGATCTAATGTGTCTAATTTATCTTTACCTAATACAATACATTTCTTTGCTTATAAATCTACTATAAAAACAGTTTTTATTTTGAATTTATTTAATAGTCTTTTAAAATTTTGTGAAATTGTCCCCAGCAAAGGTATGATAATGGTATCCTGCTTCACATCAATAATTTTATCAAGATTTAAAATGTCGTTAGAAGGATGGTTTTTCTTTTAATTTAAAACAGGAAGTCTTTTTTAATACTTTTCTGTGCGAACTTATTGGGGCAATAGCTATATCATGAGTTTTTATGACAATTGTCAAGTTATCTCAATAAAAATTTTTATCGGATAGCAGAATAGCAGTATCGGATAAGTTGCTTCCCTAAACCGATTCGTAATAATAAAGTTAATATTATTTCAGCAAAGTTGTAAATTCAAAAAGTTAATAGAATTTTTGTTTTCAATATTAAAGGTAAACCGTAATCTATTATGGTAAGAATTAAAATGTGATACTGTCAGATTGACTTTATGCTTAAGCATAATAAGAAAGGAATCGTTTATATAACGAAAATACACCGGAATTTGAAAACCCAATCCTCCCATGACTTTCGCTTCTAGATCTTGAAGAACAATCTCAGCAAGAATTTCAGAGATGGATGACCCGCCTGGGGTGCCAAATGTCTGTCTGTAAAATTGGTTATAAAATTAAAAATAAGTGGAATCCATTAAGGAAACGTTTCGCTTCTTAAAATCATCTAACAGATTTCCTGTATATTTGCTAATGTGGTCTTCAGGAATTTTAGTTTCGTTTATGTTATCTTCAAAAGTAAGTGAATTTATAACTGAATGTTTATAGGGAGGTAAGGAGTCCGAAATCACTTTGTTTAATATTTTAGCTAAAGCATATGTAGGTGAATTAATACAAGAAAGAACTGGTCTAAGAGGATAATTTTGTTTATGGATCTTAGAAAGATTATCAAACCTAGCAATATGAGTATTCCCATGTATGAGGTGCTTTATTTTAACATAAGGATTAAGAAACTTTTTGATTTACCATTAATTTAATAATTTAAAAGTATCTCTTTGTAATTTTGTTAAGGGATGAACATCTATTTGGTCGTAACTATTGGGATCATCAAGCATGTTCTTCGCCTCATTCTTGTATTCCCCTATATTCATCACAACAGTGACATTTCCTTTGTCCTATTGTATCACCAATAAGTTTTATGAAAATTGAAATTTTATTTTGTTAATGTAATATTATTAGCAATGATTCTGTCATTGTTAGAAATGTGTGCCGGTTTCTTGATATATTCAGAAGTTAAGGTTTAAATCTTGTGTCTGATTTCATCTTGAGCCTCATCTGTTATTTTTTCTTATTTAAATTCCAAGCCTTTTCAAATTACAAAAACATTTTGATGCTTTTTGGAGACAAATTTTAAGTTAAATTCAACACCTAATCAAATGATATCTGCTACTGGTACTGGACAATCAGTGCTAGTGAAATTAATCAACCAAGGATCATTACTTTGTGATCAGTTGTCTCATAACCTTTTTGAAATTTCAAGTTCTCAAAATTTTGGTTTCATTTGCTTTTCATTAATTAAGGATTGTTATTCAGTTTCTCCTAATATTCAGGAACATTCTGTAAAACTTCAGCTAGTAGCAAAACGGCTATTCTAGTTCTAATCTCCTCAGATAGTTTAGGTAAATTTTTTAAATGGTTGTGAATGCCTCTAATTTATAGTTGTCCTAACTGTCGTTATATATTCATAGTGAGCCGCATACAAATAATTTTTCTTATCAAATTGTAGAGATCTTAAGGGATTGTGAAAGTAGTTTAGAGCATAGATTATTTTGAATTATACTTATAATTTATTACAAAGTCAAACGTATTTCATGCAATAAACAGAGTGATTTGAGATTAAGATTTGAGCCAAAAGTACTGCAATAACTAAAAGTACTTTTGCCTGCAACAAAACTTTTCATATTTAGTTTATGTTTTAAGTAGCTTCTTCACTTAATTATCTTATTAAACTAAATTGTGTTGTAATGTAATTACTTGTTTTTATTGGTATTCATACGTTAATCCATCCGATACAAATTATGCTTGTCCTTTCAAAAAACGTTGTGTTTTCAATTTCAAATTCAATTTGTTATTTTAATTTGCAGAATTAAAAATTTTCAATGAAGCATCGTATAAGCAGAAATAAAAACAAGTAATTTTCGTACAAACTACTTTTTTTATTTTCGATAAAAAAGTAAATATTTTACTAAGTAAATTTTCGTTAGGCAAAAATATATGTATATTTAAACAATATGGTAATTTTTTCAACAAAAAATTTAATTTTGATTCACATACATTAATATTCTATAAAACGTTAACTTGTCAACTAAAAATATAAATTTTTAACTAAAATGATGAAACTATGACAAAAAAATTATTCTTTTAAAAATCTTGTTACCACATTGTTAAATTGTTAATTGAAAACAATATATTTTCAACTAAAAACATGAACTTTTAACTAAAAGGACAAAACTTTTACCCAAAAATTATTTTAAAAAAATATGCTACGACATTGTTGATTTTTTAAATGAAAATAATCAATTTTCAACCGAAAACCAAATATACAATTTTAAGTTCAAAAATTAATTTTAGCCAAAAAATCAGTTTTAAGTAAATAGTGAAATAATAAACAAAGAAAATTATTTTTGAACAAAGTAGTTATACTTTGCACCGAGCACTTGAACTTTCAACTAAAAAAGATGAACTGCTAAGGAATAATATTTTTTCCGAATTTTCTTTAAAAAAGTATTTTTTACTTACAAGAAGATTTGTTTGATTTTAAACAAAAAATTACATTTAAAGAAAAAAAAATCAAGTAAATAGTGAAATTTTCAACCAAATTGGTGAATTGCTAAGAGAAGAAATATTGGGGTTTACTAATTCTTGAAAATCTTTCAATACTAAAAAAATATGAAATAAAAATACTGTATCCCAAGATATTTGTAAAAGCTTACATTTTTTAAAAAAAGACATCATTTATTGATCACCTCCTTTTTGTGTTTTCGAAAATCAATAAAAAAAAAAATAAAGAATGTTTTATAGGAAAACAAAATCACTTTTTAAGTTAATTTATTTTTTAAGTTATTATATAATGTTAAAAAAATTAACAAATTAAAATTAAAATATTGTCGTTTTAAGTAAGGAAAGCTCCTTGTGAGTTTCACGTAATGATGTACACAAAATTTCGTTTGAATCTCAGTTTAAAGAATAAATAATACCTGGGCCCACATTTTCAGATTTTTATTATCCAAGTATTCAGATTTTTCATTAGAGTCTCCAGGAATCCAGTCTTCTGACTATGGGAAATCATAGTCTGTTGTATATGATATAAGAGCCCGATTGTGTTAAGCAGTTTTGGCCATGTGAGTAGTTTTGGTATCACCTTTTTTAATCTGCATCTTCCGCATGTGACATTTTTGAATTTCCAGGATGAAGGAAACCTGCTACAACTCTTGCGTTTTCAATCATAGAAAAAATTTTAATTCTTGAGTAAAAAGTAAAGTTTTTTTAAGAGCAGGAATATACTTTTGAACTTTAGCCACGATAGCTTTAACATCGGTGATAACTTCCAACTGTAAGAGTTTACAGATTTTCATTAGTAGAAAAATATTTTAATATTGCCCCGATACCATCGCAAGCTTCTTTCCCATGTCCTGTTGCAAAGAAAATCTGTTTCTTGTTAACTGCTGATTCTGATAAGTCGTGAAATTGAAATCGGCTTTTGAAATGAGCAGGTGCTCTTTCTGTGATAATCGTTATCTGTTGAATTCATTTAGCCTCAGAATATTGCTCGAATTCCAGGAACTAAAGGTTTAAAAAATCAGTAACTTAAGATCTCAGAAGATTTAGCTTGTGAAAAAGTAACTTTTGCTTTATGAGACAAAGATGATTTAGAAAAACGCACATCATTTAGTACATTGTTGGAAAAATAATCAGAGCAAAGGAAGAAGCAAAACGTATTCTAAGAAAAATCCATTTACACGGTGATTTTACAGAGAGTTTCTTCTTGAACACTGCAGATCTTATGATAAATCAACGATGGGAGAACGTAAGGAGAAAGACACGTTTGATGTCTTCAGAGGAATTGGGAATGAATTTGTTGACAACTGTTAAAGATATTTTTCTCCAACTCATTATGTTATGACTTATGAAACTCTTCTTGGGTTCCGAGGATGCTGTCCTTTCAAACTGTATTTGCTCTCCAAACCCAACAAGTATGTGGTAAAAATCATATCTCTTGTTGAAGAAAAATGATTTTCTTTTTGCGGTGAAATGCCGTACCTTGGCAAAAAGATATCAGCAATGAAATGGCAGTGGTTGAAATGTAACAAAGGACAATTGGTTTTTATCGTTTGAAGTTGTTGAAGAGCTTTAAAAAAAAGAAAACTTTCTGTAGAAACAATGACAAAGAACAAGCCTCAAATTCCCCCTTCTTTTTTCGTTCAAGCTCCTGTGTGGACCTCACGATTTGCATATAAAAATGATAAAATAATGGTGATTTACACTTCGAAAAAAAATGAAAATTCGGTACGTATTTTCAATACCTTGCGATGGGATGGTAAACGAGAAAACCTAATTGCCAGAAATCATAAAGATCTATAACATGACAAAACGATGACTGGATGTTTCGGAAAAGTTGTGCCATGCTTAGACTACCAAAAGAAAACCTAATTGTTGGCCGAAGAATATTTTTGTGCCGTGTTGGATATTGCAGTAATGAAGAGCCTGGTACTTTATAAATGGCAAGTTGACAAAGAGCCATATCCAAATAAAATTCGATATTACTTTCTAAAAATATTGACAATAGCCTTAGCCAAGTAACACAAAGTAATCATCTACCCTGGATGTTTGTCGACTTCTGATGAAATCGACCTGTGATTTTTGAAAGTAGCTGTCATCGCATATACTTAGAAATTATTTCCTGTCTTTTTCAAATATTTTATTTCTTGTTGTATATCAATTCGTTTGTGTAGTCACCTAAGCAACTATGAAGACTAATTAAGTAATGCTGAGGTGACCAGATCCAAATAATAACGTTGTTATTCTTCATGAATAAAATTAAGTTGGTCACGCGCTCATATTATAATAAAAACAAAGGATTTAAATGTTAATCAATTATTATGTATTTGTCAAAAATTTGTATTCAAACGTTTAGATCTTATTGCAGATTTTCTTCAAAGTCTCTATATTATTTGTTGTGACAAACTGTATCCATAAAACATTTCCAAAATCCGATTTCGCCAACTTATTCAATACTGGAGTGAAACATTTTAGTTTAGTTTTCTTTTTCATAACATATTGTGCACACAAATCTTTGTATTTACTAGTAGTCATTTATGAAATTGCTGATGAAAAAAAAAATTGATACCTCAAAAATCGTACTGAGGTATCGAATTTGTACAAAATAATTTTTTACAAACTGACACCGTGTTTTTGTTTTGGGCGGGCAATTAATACCTGCATGATACCCCTAATCTTTGTTTATTAAAATAAAGTAGGTTGTAATGTAATTACTTATTTTTTATTGGTATTTATACGTTGATCCACCATAAATAATTTAAGTGAAAAAATTATCGAATGCCGAAACATAATAATGAATAGTATGGTTGTTCCTTAAGATACTTTCAGTTATTGCCGGATTCACTTTTCGATTCGAAAATATATAAAAAAGTTTTTGTAAACTAAATTCATGTCCAACCATTAGGAAATTTGACCAAAAAGCGTTTTTCTTCTCTAGTAAGTGGCCTGGTATCGTATGGAGACGTCATGTTCATTGTTGCCTTCATCGTATAACCACCTCTATCCATATATATTCGCTCAAGAACACTATTTTGGATATAAATTCCAAAGATTTGACCTTTTGGGTTTTTTTGTACCTGATATGAAATGCCTGCTGTTATCAGTATGCGCTCAGTTCGTGGATCAAAGTTAGCTGGCAATGTGGCAGTTGGTATGTAGTATATCGGTTTATTGGGAGGAATAGTGAAGCTGCCCGATCGAAGACCTCTAAAAATTTCAGGACGTCGCTCGAATAGATTAAAATGTGAACTCAATTCTGTATAAAGAAAAAATAATTTGAATTTTACCAAATTGTTTTGACTTGAAGTATCTGGGTGATTATCGCGAGATTGTTACTTAACCGGGAAAAAGGTTTGACACACGAAATAGTTCTAGTTTTATACAAAAAAGATTTTCTGCTAAAAGGATGACCTTTAATTCTAAGAGATAAATTTTCAGTTTGAAGGGAGCTGAAAGTTCCAAAAAAAGAGACATAAAATCGCTCAAAAACAGGAAACATTTTGTAATCCAAAAGACAATTTTTTTTGCAGTGATTGGAATATTTGACCATAAAATTTTTTCAAAGAAAAAGGTCCTCAAACTGTAAGAATTGTGTTTGAATTAGAATCAACAATTTTTCAAGTTAAAAATTGTATTTTTAATGAAAAAATTAAAAAATTAGATTTAACAGAAAATGATAAAATTTCAATTCAATATGTGAATGCTCGACCAAACATAAATTTTTGACCCAATAATTAATTTTTTTAAGTATGACGTACGAATTTTCAACCAAAAATGAAGCAGTTAATTTGTGCCAAAATAAAATAACAAATTTTGAACCAAAAAGATAAATCTTTTAATAAATAGTTTAATTTTAAACCAAAAAGTTAATTACACGTCCAGAAGATTGCTATTCCACTAAAAAGATGAATTTTCAGGAAAATGTCAATTTTCGACAAAATTTTAAATGTATACCAAATAAAGTAATTATTTAAAAAAAAATATATGTATAGTGTATTCCAAGAGATTTTCGAGAGCCAATTTAAAATTTGTCTTTTATTCATTTTTTTCTTCAAAACAATGTTGACAATAAAAAAGCTTCTGTAAACAATAACATTTAAAAAAAAGTTATGGTAATGTAAAAAATAATTACTTGAAAACCGAATTTGTGAATTTTTACTTTTGAAAAAAAATGTGTGTCAGTTTTTGCGAAATCGATATTAATGTATCTCAGGATGACGTCTACGTTTTTCGTATTTTTTGTATGAAAGAAAAATTTGGAAAATCTTTAGAAAATAAAACAAAACCTTTTAATTGAAGGAAGGTCGTCAAAAATTTTATTTTTTAATTTTTATTTTGAATTCTGTCCGAAATTTTATTTTATTTTTTTTCAGATCATGATAGAAGTAACGCGCCTCTTAAAAAATGTCACTTTAATTATAATCATATAAGCTTATTCAGGACACAGAATTTTTTGAAAATTTCGTAATCTTTGAAAATGGCCGCCTATGCTACAATCAAATTTTTTTTTTTAGCTTTTTGAGCCTTTTCTTCCACGAAAATTATTGGTTTTGACAATTTGTCGTCTTGATTAAAAAATTATTTTTTTTATTAGAAATATTTTATCTTTATGAGACAAAAATGTATCTGTTTTGTTAAAAATTCAACTATTTCCTAGAAAATTTACTTTTTCTTTACAATTCGTATTTTTGTGTTAATCAGTCAATTGAAATCTTTTTGGATAAAAATTCACATCTCTCTTAAAAAATTTTGTTATTATTAAAAAAATATACCTTTTCTAGAAGAACTTACATTTTTCTTGTGCAAAAATGCAATTTTTTGGTTAAAAATTTGACAATTTTGTGAAAAACTCATAGTTTTTGTTTGAAAATTTAACTGTTTCCAGGAAAATTTACTTTTTGTTAAAATTTAATATTTTTGTGTTGAAAAAAAACGGAAATCCTTTCTGGATAATTTTTTTTGTTTTTATTCAAACTTCAACTGTTTTAAGTGTAATATTTTATATTTCTTAGATAAAAAAGCAACTGTTTGGTTCTTTGTAAATTAATATTTTGGTCTTTTATTAAAAAGTTCTACTTTTTAGGTCATCGCTTTTGGTTAAAAATTCGTTTTTTGGGATCAAAAACTCAATTTTTTTTAATGGAAACTTGTTTTATGTTTAAGAGTTTATATTTTAATAGTTAAAAGTCAACTGGAATCCATTTTGACAGGAACATTTCACTTTTTTTTTTAAAGTTTAAATTTTTTTATGACAATGACACTTGGTTAAACATTATTCTTCTTTACTTGAGTATTCAAGTATTTTGTTTAAAGGATATGCTTGAATCGGTTTCTTGAGAAATCATATTCTTTTAAGATTTATATTTTTATTTTAAAGTTACCACTTTGCTTAAAATTGTAACTTTTTTGTTGGAAATTTTTTAATTTTTTTTACTAAAAATTTAAATACCTTCGTAAAATTTAAACTGAAGTATTAAAAATTTATTTTGCCTTTGTTTGAACATATAAATATTTAGTCACAAAGCCTATTTTGGTATAAAATGCATTTCATAATTGAAAATGTAACATTCAATTTTTTTAAGATTTAGCTTGTTAATTTAAAATTTATTTTTTGCAAAGAAAATTATAGTTTTTACTTAAAGAATTCATCAATTGAGATAATAGTTTATTTCTTCCTTAAAAAAAAATTCTTCATTTGTTTAAAATTCCTCCTTTCTTCTATAAAGTTATTGTCTTTTGATTAAAATATAAAATATGACCTCTTTTTCTTGGGAATTAATTTTTTGGTTTAAACTCAAGTGTTTTGTCAAAAAACCATCTTTTATAGTAGAATATATATATATATATATATATATATTTGTTCATAACAAACAAATAAATTTGAAATTTTTTAATATGTTTCTAAAATACTGTTTTGTTCCTTTTATAAAATATTTATTGTTAAAAATATAACAAGAATGAAGTGCTGGTATTTAAAGGCTAATGATCAAGATAAAAGGAAAATTCGTTAAGGAAAATCGGGAAATTTTACAAATGAAGTTCTTGGACACCCTGTCTTATTTTCCTTTGGAAAAACTAGAAAACATCTCGCAAAACTGAAAATTCCGTACAGTAAGAGAAGTGGGTGTGGGTGGGAAAAATATTTTGTTACGGTTTGTTACAGGGGCCTGGAGGGGTCTACATAAAAGATTCCGTGTTAAAAATTTTACAAGATTTTTCAGCATTGTCATCGTTATTGAAAGAATACGGAAGCACTGCTGCGAATCTTTTCAAAAAGCTGTCTCACCTTCAACTACATAGCGTTATTAAAAAAAAAACTTGATTCATTTACACACCTGATATCGTTTACTTGTTTTCGTAAAATAAATGTGTGATATTTTCACAATTCTTTTTTTGAATTCAAAAAAATGACTTTATTCTTAGTACTCAATGGATGTTGAACGAACTTCTTACCCAATGGAAAATTTTCATTCAAGAACTTTTTTGATAGGCTCTCAAGTGATGACAAGGATTAGTATATCAACAAAAAATTGTTTATGTTTTAATTTTTTAAGGTACTTAGAATAATTAATTTCGTGATAGCCTTTTCCGATTTTTTAAATGTTTTTTATTTTAAAATGACCGATATGTTTCAACTCGGTTACTAGTTTTTTTTTGAGGCGAGTTCTTAGGTTTAATTGAAGAAAAGTAGAGACAACATTTTTTTCATTTTCTTTTTAAATTGTGTAGTTGTTAAGAATTAAAAATTGGAACGAAATAACCTCAGAGTTTAGCATTTAAAAAAATGCTTGTCGCGTAGGAGATAAATCCTGGAGAATTATTACATTAAAAAAAATTAAATATTAAAATAAAAGTGTTGAAAGCACTTTAGGAATGCTACATTATGATATTATTGCAAATTGAAAATAATTCGTAATAAAATCACAATGTAGCATGCCTAAAAAGCTTTCAACACTTTTATTTTTAGATGTAGCTTATCTAATAATTCTTTAGGAATTATCTTCTACACAACAAACATTTTTTTATATCCGAAAGCTTTGAGGTTATATCCCTTAAATGTAAAAATCTTAACCAATAAAAAATTTACAAGGAAAAGGGAAAAAATGTTCTTTCTACTTTCCTTGAATTATATATAATATTATGATATAATATATTATATAATATAATATTAAAAAAATATATTTATTTATATTATTTTTTTATAAAAATATTTACCAATTAAATTAAAAATGATCACCAAAGTGAAGACCAGAGTAGGAACGATCTTCATTTTCTGTAGACCGACGAGAAATTAAGCACAGCCTAAAAGGCTTCAAATTCTAATTTGTCATCACGTAAATGATAAGCACCAAAATTGTCATTAATCTCGCAGGTTATAATTGAATTCCAAGCATAAGAGAAACTCATAGTCATTTTTTCGTAGAATGAATAAAATTTGTTCAAAATGCTTTGCATATTTGTGTAGTGTAAACATTGATAAAAATTTTGACAATTTTTGATTGGCTAATTTTGACGATTTGTTGCTTATGGACTCAAACAAAATTCTTTCTTAGCAAAGAGGTATTAGTTTTTTTTTTAATTTAGTTTAATCACTTTTTTGTTTAAAACTAAAACAATATCCAATAATAAAATAACAAAACGTATGGCAGATATTTTAAACAAATAAAAAGAAACGCATATAATGAAATATCCGGATATCACATGTTTAAGACGATTGTTGTTATTTTCAAGGCTTTTTTCAATTTTTCTTTAAGACGTTTTTTGAAGAAAGTAGGTTATTACTGATTAAGAATAGACAATGTTAGACAATTGAAACAAAAACATTTTCAAGTTTTTCTTTTTCATTGTTTCAAGGTAAATAGTATAATGTTCTTCATTTATTTTTTTAACTTAAAAAGAATAGAAAAGAAATTTCTGGTAGGCCATAGGAATTTTTTGAGCATTTAACGATGTAGGTCATTTATTGTAATAATTTTTATTTTTAATTTTGACTTAAATACTTATTCTAAATATTTATTCAATAATTACATGCATAAAAAGAATAATATATTTTTTTATCTAATTTTTACATAGTTATTAATATATCATATTAATGCATTTTGATTTATAATAATAATTACATTAAGATCAATAGATAGTGTCGCCATAATTAGTATATTTCATTTATCTAAAACAATTAGCAGAATTCCTAAAAACAAAATCGATACCTGATTTTTCCTTCTAAAAAGAAGAGAATAAGAACTTCCCACTTTGGATGAAAACAACAAAATTTAAAAACACTCATACAGCACCCTTATCAAGGAAAAAAATAAAAAAATAAAATTTTAGGATGCAGCTAAATTAAAATCGAAGCAATATAAATGAAACTAAAATCAAATTCAAAATTCTAATTAATCTGCAATAATCAAGTTAATGAGCAGATTTCCTGAAAATAAAATTAGGAATCCAACGACCAAATTTGGACAAGCGCCATACAATGTTCCTATTGCAATCTGAAAAAAAAATTTATCTTTTTTTTGCCTTTTTTATGAGTGCCGAAACGTTAGTGATTGTGATAATTAATGTTTATTTTGTTTTTATAATGATAAGGGCGAAAAAAGCAACAAAAAATACATTCTACTAATTCTTGAAAACGTTTCAATACTAAAAAAAAAATATTAAATAAAGATAGTACATTTCTAGATATTTCTGAAAGCTTACTTTTTTGTCCAAAAAAATGATGTTTATGTCAAATATCATTTATTAATAATCGTCTTTTCATGTTTTCAGAAATCTCTAAAAAATAAAGAATGTTTCATAGAAAAAATCACTTTTTAAGTGAAATATTTTTTTAGCTCATTTAAATCAAAAGACAAAAGTTTTTTAATTAAAGACGACCATAAAAAAGTTCAGGGCTTTAGCTCTTCTAAAAGGACTTTAAAAAAAGTATTTTTTAGACTTTAAACATAAGTCAATTTTAAGTTTTCTTCTAATGATAATTTTTTATAAATACCATCTCAGCAGAGTGTTTCTATTTTCTCTGTTCATGCTTGATTAGTATTTTAATATATATTTTTCAAATCACTATAAAAATTTTTTTTTTTTTAAATTGGAGAAAAAGTTGGTCACATTATAATTACGCAGATTTACGTCTGGAACCTTAAACTATATCTTAAACTATAACATGTTAAATCTGCTTTGTAATTATTTTATTTTTTATTTTTAAAATATAATAATAGGAACTTTGACAAATAGAAAACGTTAAGAAGTTCTTTTAATTTTGATTCACGATTTCGACCCACCTTTCAAAGTTGTTGTAAACAACTTTTTAAAATTACTGCTTTTTGTACAAACAAAAATTGTTTTCCGTTTTTTTCGAGCTTACTGAGTCTATATGAATTAAAAAAAAATATATATTTTTTCAAAAAAGTTTGTGCTCTTCACTTACCACGTGTCTATCAAAAAATTAAGAAAACCCGACACAATGTTATAAATATTTCCATTCAAAGTCTTATCAAAACTTTTTTAAAACACAACTTTAGGAAAAATGCTTCGAAACATAAATTATGAAATAAAACATAATTAAACATGATTAGACAAACTTAAGATTTAAAAGGCTATCGCAGGGCACGTTTTAAACAACTTTTAGGTTCAAATTGGTGCCAAAAAAAACCATTTTTAAAACCTCCAAACTAGAAGACCCTATTAAGGAAAAGGGCGATTTCGCAACATTGTCAACATCGGGACAAAATCGTGTTACCAGAAACAAAGAAAAAGGCAACAAAACATTGCTGAAAGAGTACACTAAAAATTTTGAAGATTGGTTGTTTTTCGGCCCAAGTAAACTACTTTCTTATTCGAGAAGAGTAGGATTTGATTTTAAAATTGTTTTGTTTAGTTTTATGTTTTAAAGGAAAAGAATATCCAAGGATAAAGTCACAAACCGCATCGCCGATATTTTGTTAGGAAAAGACTTTTCTGTGTGCTTTTGCATTTTTTATTTTAATTTAAAGTCAGAATCGTGAGTTAGGAGACAAAAATTGAAAATCGATACTATGAACAGGAAAATACCTCTTGCTAACAACAATAGATACAAAAAACCCTAACAAAAAATTTTTCATATTTAAGAGATTTCTAAAAAAAGTTCTTCAACTCATTCATGATATATTGCATCGTATCCGACATAAACAAAAAAATTCAGTTTTCTTAAGAAAAAAAATTATCCTCCCTCTTGGCTTATGGAAATGCCTACTACTTTGGCTCAAATATCAAGAAAAGGATTTGTTCGTGTGAGGAAAACTTTTTGTGAGTTTTACGTAATGTTGTACACATTCGATTCTTCATTAGACTCTTAAGGATCCAATAATAAATCATAGTCTGTTGTAAATAATTTAAGAGCTGAATTGTGTTAAGCAGTTTTGGCCATGTGAGTAGTTTTGAAATCACCTTTTTTAATCTGCATCTTCCACCTGTGACCTGTGTGCCACGAAAGTTTTAACATCGGTGATGCCTTCCAATTGTAAGTGTTTTAGATTGCAATCAGTAGCAAAATGTTTTTTAATTCCCCCGATTTCATCAAAAGCTCCTTTTCCATGTCCTCTTGCAAAGAAAACCTGTTTCTTGTTAACTGTTAACTCTGATAAGTCGTAAAATTGCAATCGGTTTTTGAAATGAGCATGTGCTCCCTCTGTGATAATCGTAATTTGTTAAATTCATTTAGCATAAGAATATTCCTCTAAATTTTCTATAATAAGATTCGTTGCTAAAACAGCGAGCGCAGAATCATGTTTTGCATCGTGAGTGACAATATCAAAACTACTTGTTTTGTCACCGCAATAGCAAGCTGCTGATAATATTGCAATTTAAAAAAATTTTTAGTCAGGAATTTAAATTTCATTTACAAAAACCATTTTCAAATTCTCCGCAAAACCAACGCGTAAAAGAATGTTTTTTGTATTACTTGTTGCTTATTCTTCTATTGTGATGATTTCTTCTCTTTGAATTCCTTTCACGTATTTATTTTTGGTCGTAATGTGTTCTTCTGCGTCAGAAAAATGTATCCTTCAAGAATGTATGTTAAGTCCAGAAACTGTACGTTTAGCAAATCCGAAACTTATGATCTCAGAAGATTTAGCTTGTGAAGAAGTGACTTTTGCTTTATGAAACAAAGACGATGTAGAAAAACGCACATCATTTAATACATTTTAGGAAGAACCCAGAAATGGGACAGTGATTTAAAATATCCGGAAATACATAAAAGAAATTTAAAGGGAAAAAATAATCACAGTAAAAGAAGAAGCAAAACTTAATCCAAGAAACATCCTTTCACATGGTGATTTTGCAGAGAGTTTCTTCTTGAACACTGCAGATTTTATGACAAAACAGCAATGGAAGAAATTTAGAAGAAAGACAAATTTGATGCCTTCAGAGGGATTCAATGAAACTCTTCTTGGGTTCCGAGGATTCTGTCTTTTCAAAATGTATTGATATTGTATAGCGGACAATTGGTAGGAGATATTTTTGTTTCGCGTTGGATATTGCAGCAATTAACAGCTTAGTACTTTATAAATAGCAGGTTGACAAAGAGACATATCCAAAAAAAATTCGATCTTACTTGCTAAAAAGATTAGTAATTGCCTTAGCAAAGTAACACAAAGTAATCGTCCCCCCTGGATGTTCTTCGACGATTGCTGAAACCTACTTATGATTTTTGAAAGCAGTTATAATTCCGTATACTTAGAAATTATTTCCTATCATATTCTCGTTATGCTTTATCTATATTTTTGTCTGTTCTATGTTACAATCATTTTAAAATATTTTTTTTCTGCTGTATTTTAATTTGTTTGTTTAGTCTCTGAAGCAGCTATGAAAACTAATGATGTAGGACTGAAGTGACCAGATACAAATAATAAAGTTGTTATTCTTCATGAATAAAATTAATTTGCTCATACGGTCATAATATAATAAAAAACAAGCATTCAGATGTCGACGAATCATTATGCATTTGTAAAAAATTGTCTTCTAACGTTTAGACCTCAAAAATCGTACTGAGGTCTTAAGTTTGTAGAAACTAAATTTTTACAAACTGACACTTTATTTTTGTTTTAGGCGGACAATTACTACCAGCATAGTACCCCTTTTCTTTGTTTCATAAAATAAAGCAGGTTGTAATGTAATTACTTACTTTTTATTGGTTTTCATACGTTGATCCATTCGATAAATGTTATGATCGGCTTTTTCAGAAACGTTGTCTATTAAATTTCAAATTCAATTTGAAATGTTAATTTGCAGCCTTGAATATTTCGCATAGATATCCGTCTAAACAGATATTTCATTAAAAAATTAAGTAAACAAATAATCGAATGCCAAAACGTAATAATGAATAGTTTGGTTGTTCCTTTAGCTACTTTCAGTTAATGCCGCATTTACTTTACGATTCGTAAATATATAAAAAATCGGTATATTTAAATCCAATCTCAAAATAAAATAATGGAAAAAAAAGTTTTTCCAAACTTAATTCATATCCAACCGTTAGGATGTTTGACCAAAAAGCGTTTTTCTTCTCGAGTAAGTGGCCTTAGATCGTATGGAGACGTCATGTTCATTGCTGCCTTCATCGTATAACCACCTCTATCCATATATATTCTCTCAAGAGCACTATTTCCGATATAAATGCCAAAGATTATTCCTTGCGGGTTTCTTTGCACCTGATATAAACTGCCTGCTGTTATCAGTATACGCTCATATCGTGGATCAAAGTAAGCTGGCAATGTGGCTCTCGGTATGAAGTATATCCGTTTATCACGAGGAATAGTGAAGCTGCTCGATCGAAGACCTCTCAAAGTTTCAGGACGTCGCTTGAATAGATTAAAATGTAAACTCAATTCTATAAAAAGAAAAACAATTATGAATTATGAAAATATGAATCAAATTAGGATTCTCGCGAGATTATCACTTGACGGGGAAAAAGGTTTGAGACACAAAATAGTTCCAGTTTTAAACAGAAAAGATTTTCTACTAAATGGAATGGAATGGAATGGATTTTTTTAGCAGTGATTTGAGTTTTTGACCATATAATTTGTTTAAAGAAAAAGGTCCTCAAACTATAAGAATAGTGTTTAATTTAGAATAGACCATTTTTTAATATAAAAAATATATTTTAAATGAATGCATGATCTTTTCACAATTCCATTTTTGAATCCAAAAACAATTACTTTTTTTTAGCAATCAAATGATGCAAAACGAACTTCTTACCTACTGTAAAATTTTCATTCAGGAACTTTTTTCATTGGCTCTCGAGTAATGAAAACGATCAATACATTAACACTAATCTGTTTATGTTTATGTTCTAATATGTTTATGCTACATCTTAAAATAACAATGTAGCATGCCTAAGGGGCTTATAACACTCTTATTTTAAGAGGTAGCTTATACAATAATTTTCTAGGATTTATCTCATGCACGACAAACATTGCTTATAACTAAAAATTTGAGGTTCTGTTGCTCCAATTTAAAAATCTAAAAAAATACACAATTCACGAGGAAAAGGGAAACTTTTTTTTTCTACTGTCCTTGAATTATATATAAAAATTAGCCTCCAAAAATACTCGGATGCGAGTCGAAAAATGTCGGAAATCTTTAAATAAAGAACATCGAAACCCAGAAAAAGGCATTCACTAAACTCATCATAATAACCTGTTTATTTAATGATGTTTAATATTATGTGATGGTCGGGACAAAATCGTGTTATGAGAAAAAAAGTTTTCTATAATTTCAATTTACCCATAAAATATATTTCATATTTAAAAGATTTATTCTTTTATAATATTTATTTATTAATGAATATATTTTCCAATAGAATTAAAGATGATCATTAAGGAGAAGACCAGAGTAGGAACGATCTTCATTGTCTGTAAACATAAGAGAAATTTACACATCATAAAAGGCTTCACAAACTATAGTCGTAATTACGTAGATGATAAGTACTAAAGTTGTCATTATGAAATATTTATATCTTAAAATTCGGTACCAAGAAAAAAAATATATTGACAAAATTCTTTAGAATTAATCTCGCAGCTTATAATTAAATTGCAAGGATGAGAATAACGCATAGTCATTTTTTCGTAGATCAAATAAAATTGTTTACAAATGTTTTGCGTGTTTGTGCAGTGTAAACATTGATCAAAATTTGAACGATTTTTGATTGGCCAATTTTGGCGATTTGTTGATCATTGCCTTAAACAAAATACTTTCTTAGCGAAGAGTTTTTCATTTTTATTTTAAATTGAAACAATATCCAATGATAAAATGACAAAACGTATTGCTGATATTCTAAATAAATAAAGAGAGAAGCAAAATCGACGCCTGTATTTCTTCCCTAAAAAGAAAGAATAACAACTTCTTCTCTTTGATAAAAACAAAAAAATATAATGAAGAAGAAAGAAAAATAAAACTGCAACCAACCACATCCCCTTTCTTCTCTCTTTTTTGTTGAAAAAATAAAATAAAAATTATATTTTCTCTTTTTTTTTGTCTTCATCATTATCAATTACCATCCAATAATCAAGCTAACGAGAAAAATTCCTGGAAAGAAAATCAAGAATTTAACGACCAAATTTGGACAACCACCATACAATGTTCCTCTTGCAATCTGAAAAAAATTCCCTTCTCTTTTTTTTCCCTTTTTTATGAGTGCCTAAACGTTGGTGGTTTTATTTAATAATGTTTCTTTTGTTGATCTGATAATGATAAAGACCAAAAAAAAGAACAAAGAATTCAAACATCAATTATATATACAAAAGAATTATTTTTATTTTATTTTTTCAAACAAAAAAGAGAGAAGGAAGGGGATTTGGTGGGTTGCCTTTTTATTTTTGTCCTACTCTGAAAACTAGACAAATGACACAAATTAGAATAAAAGTAAAAGCGCGCATGTGCGCGCATATAATCGCCTAATTTAATTGGTATAATGTAATTAGTCTCATCATAAGAAAATCATTATTTTTTACGAAAAAAGCCTTAAACTAACGAGTAAAAATTATTTTACAAAAGTTTTTCTAGATGAAATTTTTTCTTATCTTCCTTTTTGCCAATCTCTTAAAAATCATGGAATTTTAATAAACTAAATTATTATACTCACCAATATAATGAAAGTTGACCACCAAAGTGATATTTTTAAGTTTTTAAAGTCTAAAATTGTTACCAAAGATCTCTAAAGTGTGACCATATTTTATAATTCTGAAAAATATTTAATATTTCTTATCGTGCGATAAACACTACAATCAGAAAGTGTTGCGAAAGATCGTTTCAAAACAGAGTAAAGGCGGCTCATAAAGTTTGCCTACCTATAAAATTATATTGTGGTAATCTGAAATTCTAGCTCATTTTTATCTTTGTGCTATTTACTTTATACTCGTAAAATAACTTGAGAAATTATGTGTCCAATTTATTATTTTTAAAATTTTGATTTTCGCAATATTTATTAACTTTGATTACAACGCCATACATTTTTATTGTCAATTTCAAGTTTTAAGTTTAATTTTAAGTTTTAAGTTAATTTTTTGATAGATCGAACATCATTTATTAGGCCGTGCACGAAAAGGTCTCGGAAGTTGAAACGAAAACTGTCGACCTTGTATCAGACACTGTCGCGTCAAAGCTACTGAAAATCAAGCAGCAAATTTCTGACAAAATGCAGTTGTAATAATACGCAAAAAGAAGAATACAGAAGAGAGAGGGATGGTTCAGAAAGAGTCAACAGTTTCCGTCTTAGTCATCGGGCCTCTTCAAGAATGTTCCTATGATGTATTTAAGATAGGTATACAAGATATCGAAAACGTTGGAGTTAAATAAGAATACTTGGAATTTCTTTAGCTTTAAGAATTTTTGAGACAACCTCATAACATTTTAGGAGAAATGTTAAACAATCTATTCCAAAGAGGTGAAAAAAGCCAAGAGAACCTGCTAATTGACAGAAACGTCTGCCAGGAAGCAGCAGCCAATCAAGTGACTACCGGAAATCATTCAAAGTAACCTCTCATAAACTTATTATCTGTGTGAGGAAAACCTTGAAGGTTCGTCCACACATAAGAAAATGCATAAAGAGATTTATTCCCCTTAGGAAAATTAGAATTACCATCTTATCTGTATATGACCGTTTGACAGCAAAGATCGTGAGCTTTCAGAGGAGCGTCTACCTATTGCTTTTCGGATCACACTTCCGCTTCTATCTCTCGCACTACGCAATTCTTCTATATTGCTCTTGTCCGACACGAATAATTCCCGGCATAAGATTAGTTATGAATTTTATACGAAAGATCTAAAGCTATATGCAGGAGATATTGCCATGGACTTTGAATTGGAGGCGTGCCCTCAGATTCATCTGAAAAAAAGAAACATTGCTAGTGCTTCCAAACACTTTAAGCTTGTTGATGTAAGTATTATGAGATATCTTGACACTAGAACGACCTGTAGATATCTGTTTGTGCCTCGAAGCTGCATTCAGGATGTTGCATCTGTGAAGGAGTCTTTCCGAAGTAGATCGAGCATCTTTTTCAACACATTTGGTCTTTAAATCTATCTGCGTTGAAGACGGAGTCTGTTCCGCGATTATACATCTCTCAGCGAGAATGCGTACGAAAACTTCTGAATCTCTAATATCTTTATAAATAAATTGTTCCAATAAAGCTCATATCGTTGTAAGTAGCAGATATCCTTTCTTAAAAAGATTCAGGAATCGCGCCATGATTGGCAAATGAGCGTTCCTTCACACGACCGCGGAGATTGGGAATTACTTGCAATAATTAATGTGGTTCCTGGATAATTTTGTAAACGAAGTTAAGGATTGAGTACTTTTGAACTTTAGATTAACTCAGCGTCAAAATTTTCCTAGTGTTACATAACATTATTATAAAAACAGATATAAAGAACCAAGGAGTGAGGAGATCAAACTTTTAAGAAAAAAGCATTACACACGTAAATTTTGAATTGCCGCTTCATTACGGAATATTATAGAAAGAAAACCTTCTTGTTTATAGAGGGCTCCTTCAGGAATGCTTCTCCAGGAGACATTAATCTAGAGGCTTCGAGGTACTGCGTGCCTGGCCAGCTTTTAAACTGGATAGGAAGCATGCTTCGAAGGAGAAAACTCGAAGCCAGCTCTGGTGCGATAGCTCAAGGAACTCGCTAAATTCGGAAAAAATCGGTCTGGTGATTTTTACCAGAAATCAGGAAGTTCCAAAAGTGCAAGCTCCTATATCTTGTGGTGAGAGTCTATCGTTTTCGAATTCGCTTATATATCTAGGAGTAATCCTTTATAGCAAACTGAACTTGGAGAAGCACTTGAAGACCCAATAAAGGAAGTTTCTCATGAATCTTTGGATGTGCATGGGGGCCTTTGATTGGATGTGAGAATTGGGGTGCGACATGAACTGAAAAGTAAATAAGTGAACTTGGGAAGATGGGAATTCTAGGCTTTCAAGCGACATCATCAAACTGCTTAACTAGAAATGAAGAAAAATAATGTAACAAAATGCTCAGCTGCACCAAAACTTTCCGCATTTGCATCTCAAGCAGGGAGTATGCGGAAAACGAAAGATGACATGCTCCTCCAAGGGCAAATCAGTATACAGTTTCCGGCAGGAGAGCGGAAGTATCTGAAGCAGAACTCTGCGATAGCACAATGAAAAAGGGAATCGGGATTTAACTTAGGCGACGTGCTACTGCCTTTGAGGCGCACGTCCTGGTGATACTTCGCTGTGCTGTAACATTATCAGAAGAAGACGCTGCTGGCAGCTAGATTAAGGTATACTGAGACATCCACTAACATTAACTGTAGTTGAGAAACCAGATGTAACATCAGAACTCGTTTGGAGACATAAAGTACCATTATACCAACTTTCAAAAAATTACAAAGTACCTCCCACAAGTATCAAGGGAAAGGAAAAGGCGGAATAGCCCTCAAAAACTGCAATCCTAAATAGAAGTAAAGCCCTCTGAAATAGAAGAGGAAACCCGTTTTGTAAAATCAGAAAAATAAAAGGAAGAGAAGTAGCGACAAAATCAATATTTAGGTAGAATATTTGGAGGATGATTAATTTAATTGGAATATCAAAACAGAAAACACACTAAAACCATAAAGAAAGTATTTTAAGGAAAAGGTGAGTCGCTGAGAATTAAAATGACTCAATTTATAAATTGCACTCTAAGAGGTATCAATGATGGGAGTAAGTCATTTCATAAAATAAATAGTTCACTAGCACGACATGAAACAACAAAAAATAAGAGCAGTGAGGAAGTCTTACAATCAGAGTAATGATGTAGTTTTGAAATTCTTACCTATAATAAGCCTAATCTCTTCCTAATTTTCTTTTATCATTCATTTCAACTCCTCTGCTTTCTCTTAAATATTTCTGTTCGCACAAGCACCCACTATCTTCCACTTATCTCCTTCCATCTTTACCTCTTATACTATTAAACCTTCTTTTTGTTCTTTTATCTCGTTTTTACTTTTCCCTGTCATACATTTATTCCACACTCACATCACCATTCGTCCCATTGCTTTGCCCTTTTTATTCTTCCTCTTTCCATTTTAAAATTTCTGTTTATAACCTCCTGATAAGCTTCTCCTTACTCTTGCCCGTCCCTTCTCATCTAGTTACGTCTCCAGCATTATTACTACATCCCATGGTGTTAAATTTCTCATAAACTTCCTATCGTTTCTTTCCAATCCTGCTACATTCCAGTGGTATGTCCTCCATTTTTCGCTACATTTGTTTCTTTTAATTTCCTGGTACCTCATTGCTGACTGACTTTTCGCTTTTTTGATCTTAACCCCACCATACTCCGTCTTACTGTATTCTCTCTTATTTAACCCACGTTCTTCGTCTCTTTTTTGTTTCTTCTTCCGCCATTTTCCTTAGCGTATACTGCATCTTCCTTTCTACCCATGTTAAGTTATTCTCTATTATCACCGAACTTCCATATAACATACTCTTCTTTGTCATACTTCCCTCTTATGTTTCCATTTCTTTAGTTTCACCAGTAAAATGCTCTCCCCTCTTCGCTTTTCCCTTCCTGCACTTCCCTTTCCTCTATCTCTACCGTAGCATCAATCCTTTTTAGTACTTGTTCCACTCTTCCCTGTATCTCCTTCCCCTCTTATCTTATTCCCCGTATCACTATGATTCTTTTTCTTTCTCTCCTCCCTTTCTTTTCTATTCCTTATTTTACTTTTCTCATTCTATCCTTCGCCGTATTTCCACTTTCGGCCTCACCAATATCTCGGTTTGAGTTGTTTATCTTTCATATCCTACCTTGCATCTACTCTACTTTTTTATTATTATCTTTCTGCTTCTCTAGTTTTCTGTACAATAAATGCGTCCTCTTCTATAGCCGTTCCTATCTTTTTTCATTTCTTTATTTTATCCCTAAGTTTACCCATTTTCCGCCTAATTTTTTTACTGAATTTCTTTCCCCTTTTTTTCTGCCTTACTTTTCTCACACTTGTCTTCAAAACTCTGCTTTTCTGGCGGCGAACTAACATTGTCGGATATTTCAAGCTTAAACCTATATCGTCCTTCTCTTGACTGTAACTACTAACCCGATCAAAGTCAGTCCTCCTAGCCTGCCTTAAATTTTAAAGGAACCTAACCTCAACTTTCACACAAATCTGTCTCAGTTCTAAAAATATTATTATCCCCTTTTCAATTTCCCAATCCGTTAAGCAATCTCTTACATCCAAACCCTTATCTACACTTTCACAATCCACTCACCTCAAATTTTTACACGATTATCAGAAAAACTAGGCATCAACAATTCCTTCTACCTTACAGTTTCATTCCGAGCTGGAACAGGGAATTCTTTGAAAGAATGAATTATAATTTCATGTTGAGACGAAATTTTAAAAAAATAAATAAAATTGTGCATTAAACCAGGAAACTATGAATTTTTAATTTTCAGACAATTTTAAGCTTTTAAATCTTTTAAATTATTTCATTGATTCTTCAATATATAGCATTGAAAATTATAAGATGGTTTTATATTTTTAGCACTGAGTCTGAATTTTGGAACTCTACAATTTATAAAAGATAAAAATCTTGAAATTGGAAGTTTAAATAAATTTATATAAAATTGTTTTGTATTAAAGTGTTAGTAGCTTCTCTTTATTACGTGTAAATTATTGGGTAATCACACACAACTTTCACTTTCAGTGCTTTCATTTGCATTAGTTTGAATTGAAACATTTGTAGATTTAGTGCTCGGGTTTTCAAAATTTCATTGACACTGAAAAATGCTTGCAAACTCGGAATAAGACGAGAATTTTTTTCTTTGATTAAAATGGCTATTCAGAAACAACTTATATTGCTTACAATATTTTATAATAAACATTATATTATCAAGACTTTGTTCATGTTTTGAAAATCAAGAACATACAATGAAGTGAAATAAGTTTTGAGAAAAACCACAAGTCTTTGATGTGCTGCGACTCATACGCGCTCGAGTGAAGCGCGCAAGCCTATATGATGCTAGTATACCCACCAATTCATAGGCTTTTACTGCCATACTTGCTTGAACTACAGGGTGTGAATGCTCTCCCTAAAAAATACTTGTGTTCCCTATCTTGTTTATAATTAGCAGGGGTGTTAGTTGAAGTTTGCCGGTTTTTTCAATAAAGAAAACACTTAATCCTCAAGGGAATCTCAAAAAAATTGTATTCAAAGTATTGACCATTGGATTCTACACCTTTTTCCTATATTTTAGGAAAATCATGGATACTATTCCAAAAAAAAATTTTCTCTTTCGAGGAAAACCATTCGACGAGCCATGTTTCGACTTCTTCAAAATTGGCGAAGCGCTGCTCTGCGATTGAGTTTCCCTTTGATGCTAAAAGGTGATAGTTGGACGGGGCGAGGTCTGGAGAGTACGGCGGGTGCGATAATATCTTCCAATTCAATGCTTTTAATGTGTTCTTTACCACTTTAGCGGTATGAGACGATACGATATCATGTTGTAGGATAACTTTGCCATGTCTTCGGGCCTATCCCGGCCGTTTTTGGATCATCGATTTGATGATTCAAATTGATAATTTGTTGTCGGTAGCGTTCCGTATTCACTGTCTCACCAGGTTTTAATAACTCAAAGTACACCACACTACACTGGTCACACCAAACACAGAGCATTGTCTTACAACCAAAGCGATTTGGCCTTGGAGTCGATGGGCCGACCTCACCAGTTGAAAGCCATGATTTTTTCCGCTTCGGATTTTTCTAATTATTCCATTTGTCGTCATCCATGACAATTCGATGCAGAAAAGATTTCGTTTCGAACCGTTCAAGCAGAATTTCACAAATGGTTTTTCGATTAACCATTTGCCTATAGTTCAGTTGATGTGGTACCCATTTTCCATACTTTGGGATTTTTCCCATGGATTTTAAACGTTGGCAAATTGCTCTTTGGGTCACAGTTAGTGTTTCTGCCAATCGTTGTTGCGATTGGGTTGGGTCTTCATCCAATAACGCCGGCAACTTTTAAAATGACGAAACCATGTCTTACATGTTCTAATCACTGGAGCACGTTCACCATAAGTTTCTACCAGCAATTGATGAGCTTAAACTGCTTTCTTCTTTTAATGAAATAAAAAAAGCAATGAATGCCGCAAATGCGATTTACTTGGAACGATACTCGACATATTCACTAAGCTAAACAACTATGATGCTATTATTTTGGCAGAATATAATTGTGTACTTTTGAAGGTTATTGTCCATAAAAAATATGATATAGGTGCCAACTCATAAAAATGTATAAATATATAAAATGGTGGAGCATTTCTGAAGGAGCCCTCTATATATAAGAAGGTTTTCATTCTATAAAATTTCTTATCGATGGGAAATTCAAAATGTGCGTAATCCTTTTTTCTGACAAGTTTAAAAAGTTCAAAAGTACTCAATCTTAAATTTTATTCACAAAATTGTCCAGGAGCCCCATTAATTACTGCAAGTAATTTTATCATAAAGGTCTAAGCGCAATCACCGCGGTTCTTTGTCTATCGAACCACTTCAAAGCAGTGAAGTAGAACTAAGACAGCAAGCTTGTTAGTCGCAGACTGCTTCTTTAACGCCGATAAAGTTAAATGCTAAATGTGTCGAAGAAGATGCTTGTATCTACTTCGGAGAGACTCCTTCACAGATGCTACGTCCTGAATGCGGCTTCGAGGCACAACCAGATATCTACAGGTCCCCCTGGTGTCAAGATGTCTCATCCTAATTACATCAACAAGCTTAGTGTTGTCAGAAGTGCTAGCAATGTTTTATTTCATAAGATAATTCTGGGTGCACGCCTCCAATCCAAAATCTATACCTATCTATCCTGTGTACTCATTGCGGATATTTAGAGCAGGTTTAAGTTCACTTGCATTGGAAGCATAGATCCCCAGATCTTCCATATAAAATGCATAACTGATTATATGCTGGGATCGATTTGTGTCGAATCAAAGGTATATAGAAGAATTGCATTGTGAGAGAGATAGAGGCAGAAGTGAGATCAAAAAAGCAATAGGTACCGAATAGACGCTCCTCTGAAAGCTGACCATCTTCGCTATCAAACGGTAATTTCTAGATAGGATAATAAATATAATTTTCCAAAGGGTAATAAATCTCTTTATGCATTTCACTATGCTCGAATGAACCTTCAAGGTTTTTATCATACAAATAATAAATTTATAAGAGGTTGAATCGAATGCTTTCCGGTAGTCACTAGATTAGCTGCTGCTTCCTGACAGCCGTTTCTGTCAATTAGCAGGTTCTTTTGGCTTGTTTTACCATTTTGGGATTAATTGGTGGAAATTTCTCCCGACATGCCATGAGTTTGTCTCAGAAATCCTTCAAGCTAAAGAAATAACAAGTATTTTTGTTTAACTCCAACTACTTTGATATCTTGTATACCTATCTCATACACATAATAGAAAAATTTATGAAGATGCCCGATTAGTAAGTGATAAACTGTTGGTTCTTCCTAAACCCTGCCTCCCTTGCATGTATTCTTCTCTTTGAGTATTACTTCAACCATATTTTCTCAGCAACATGCTGGTGAACTTTCGTGACATTTTTGTAAGCGGCCTACCAGATGTTATTTGACCAAACGCATGCTGTCTTTAACATCGCAGTCGTCTGGTTTTGTTGATGCAATGGTCGTTTTGTCTTTTGATCAATTGACGGTATATCCCTTTCATTTGAATCCGAGGGCCTAGTCACGGAGAAATCTCAGATAGCTGCGCTAGAAATGTTTTGATAATTTTCTGAGGAACTCTTAGAAATCTTGGAAATCTTTCGCCAAGTGTGGATCATTTACAGCACAAATCCTTTACGCATTAACACGTTCGTTATGCACAAGCTATCTCGGTGAGTCGAGCTAACGACCAACTACATTCGAACACCACCGAGCTGAGCCGAGTCGGATTTACCCTCGAGAGACCCGATCCCGAAAAGTTTTGGAAATCTAGGAAATTCCAGCAGTCTCAAAGAAATCTTAGAACTTTCTATGCGAATTCGATTAGGACTGTTACATTCATAATTCTAAGATTTCCTGATGTCTCAGTGAGTATACCCACGCTTCAGTCAGCCAAAACTCTCGCCGGACCATGAACTGATTTCGATAACAATGCAGTATAGAAAAAAATGCTTGTAACAAAAGTTGTAGACTAATCAACGAACTTTTAAGTTGGCTAGTCAAAAAATAGGTCAAGCCTTTTGTTTCTGGACTAATGATACGCAACGGTATTTTTAAATCAAAGCCCCTATTTCGAATTACAGATTCGATTTCAGTATGCTTTTTTGCGTTCAGGTAGAGTACTTTGAATTTTTTAGGAGCCTTGGTTTGCGCCACTGAAGTCTTCATAAAATTAACATCTGGGAATGTCTTAACACGACTCGAAGTTTTTAAATCACAGAGATTCCCTTCTCAGATAAAAACACATTACAAAGATTAATGTCTATTCCGACTCTATTTGTAAAATGTTTTTTTACATTGAGTAATAATAAGTATTATTGTGGATATGCAGCTGGAAATCTAGTTCCAGCTCTATTTTTTATTACATGCGAGCTCGTGAATAAAATGAAAAAATTAAGAAGAAAATCGTATAAGTATATCGTATTCTTAAAAATGTGTGCCATTGTAATAAAAGTTAATAAACATTGCGGAACTTAAATTTAATATAATAATAAATCACACACATAATTTATTTGAAAAAAAAGATAAAATTAAAAATAGATGTATATGAATCCGTTTTTAAGACACCTGTGTCATTGATGATAATTTCCGGATCCCGAGTTATTTTAGGAGTAGGCAATCTTTATAAGCCGCCTCTACTCGGTTTCGAAACAAGCCTTCGCAACACTTTCTGATTGTACTGTTTGTCGCGCTATAAGAAATATTTATTATTTTTAGAATTACAAAAATAGACGCACCTTAGAGATCTGTGGAAATACTTTCATTCTTTAAAAACTAAAAATAGTAAAAACCCATGTAATATTTATAAACGTATAAAAAATTTCCTCTTTCTGAAAACAATGAAGATCGCTCATACTTTTATCCTCACTTTGGTGATCATCGTTGATTTTATTGGTGAGTATAAATTTTTTACAAGGACAGATGTATTAGCAATTTTTGTTAATTATATAAATATAAATTTTATAATTTTCAGCAGACAATAAGAAAAGGTTTTTAAATATTTTACATGTGTCAACAAAATATTTAGAAAATTAAAAAAAAAAAAAGTATTTTACAGGATTTTGCACAATTTTACGAAAAATTCGATTCCTTTTAAAATATGTTCATGACTTCTAGATTTTTGGCAGAATTAAAACATATTTTATAAATATTCGGAAATGCTTAAAAATATTTTTATTTAATTTAATACCTCCTAAACTCTTGAAAATATTTCTAGGTCACTCGAATGTTTCTTCACATGTTGAAAAATGATTTAAAATAAAAAAAAATTGCATGGAAATTTTGCAAATTCTATGAAATAATTTTTTTTCATGTTACCAAATTGGAACATTTTGATTCCAAACCTTCTACTCATTTGTGAAATTTAAGGATATATTTTGAAATATTTTAAAAGCTTTGTCAATTTCCTTTTAAAGTTTTTTTTTTTAAATTAAAAGATCTAAGGGAATTGTTTTAACAACCTAAAGTCTTTTTTAATTTTCTTGAATTTTTACAAAAGTCCTAACATATCCTATAAGTTTTCATAGTTTTGGAAACGTTTCAAAACTTCAAAATATCTCTTAAATTTACTCAAATTTTTTCTAAAATTATATATTATAGTACAATTTTGCTTCAAAAACTTTTACACTATACTACAAAATTTTATGAAATAATTTGAAGCGCTTTTTTATCTTTTTCAATGTGTTCTTAGGATTCATTAGCCAACAAACTTTTGAAATTTTATCCTGAATATTATGTATACATTTTCCATTCTCTTGAGGCCCAGACAAATAGAGTTTACTCAAACTTTGTTATTCTAAAAAATCAAAATAATTGTCTTCTAAATCTTCCATATTTTTTTGCAAAACATTTTAAAGTCTTTAAAACTTAAAATTATTATTTAAAAAGTGAATATTAACTTTTCTAAATGTTGCCATATATTTTAAGAAAAACTCTAATTTAAAAATCTTTCAAATTTTTTAAAAAGCTTCTAAATTTTTTATGCATCCTTCAAAATAAGTATTCTGGCAAAATTTTGAGAAGAAAATTATTTCTCAGATATTGAACAATCATTTACAATTTAAATTTTCTATTCGACAAACAACAATTATTTTTATTGAAATTGTTAAATAGTTTTTACGTTCTCTTTGCGTAGAAATAGGCTAATGGAGGTTATGAGTTACAGCATTCTTTCAATAATGATGCAAATGTTGCAAAATGCGCTTTTTTATTAAATTTCTCTCTTTGCCAAAGTTGTTATTCACACAAATATTTTTAAATTAATAAATGAGTAGTTCTAAGTTACAATTATTTTTCATTTAATAGAAAGAATTGTAAAATAATAAATGTCAAGATTATGTACCAATTTTTCGATGGCCGAAGGAAATACAAGTACAGAATTTGTCAACATGAGAAATAGTAATAAAAAACTGTTATTTATAAAAATCCGTCTATATTATGAACAATGTATAAAAAACTAAGTTCGTTTATGTTTTTGCTAAAACATGTCCTGCCGGACAATAAAGTATCATAACAGAGAAACCTTGTTTGAAAAATAGTCAAAACCATTTTCAAAATTTTTAAAAAGATTTCTGAAAGATTCCGGACAGATTAAAAATATTTTACAAAGTCATAAATGGTTTCCCAAAAATTGTATGAATACTTAAATATTTTTACAAATGTTTCAAAAATATTTAAGAGATTTCCAAAGATTTCGGCAAGACTGATCAAAGATTTCAATAATTTCCTGCATACTTCAAAATAGATTTGTTTAGTTTTTTTCGCAGAAAGGGCTCTGTTATGATACAGTATTATCCTTCAGGATACGTTTATTATTTTCACAATTATTTATAAAAATAAGTCGAAATTATGAGCAATGACTTTGTTTAAGAAATAAAATCCATTTATTGAAAAATGGCAAAAAAATAAATTTGTTTATTCAATTTGTTTAAACTAACAGAAGGAATATTTTTTGTAGCCATGTATCAGATCAAGTGGTATTTTTGACATATCAAAAGTTTATTAAAGAAAACCGAATTTATTTTCCCGAAAAATGAGAATATTAGTTATTTGTTAATAATTTTGTTTAATCAAATAACACTAATTGTCTAAAATCGAAGAATCAAATAATCAAACAAGAAAGCTAGAAGCATGATATTTTTTGTAATTTCCGTTTAAAAACGAAAAAAATATATTTGAAAACTACGAATTTAGGCACTTGTTCCTAAAATTTTGTTGAATTATTTACAAATATTATCTATTTTTTATAAGTTACACAGAATATTTCTTTTTCAGATTTGCACTTAAAAACACAAATCTGAAATAGCTGTAGATAATTTTAACTAAAAAATCTAGCTTTTGTTAACTAATTTGTTTATAAAAATTAAAAACAATTTTTTAAATGTTTTATACTTCCAAGCATCATTCAAAAAAAGTTTTGCCACTAATTCTATATATTTTCGCATAAATTGAACTAATTTTCACAAATTAACATCTTCGTTATTTTTTAAATGAATTTTTGTGGTTAAATAAAAAAATTAAACATCTTATTTTCAAAATATTCCTGGACAACTTTGCTAGAAATTGCATTAGCTTTAATTATGAAAAAATAATTTAAAATCGGTCAAATGGTTTGGCATAAATGTTTATTTGTCCGTATTTTTAAATTGAAGATCCAAAACTTAAAAAAAAAATTTTTGTGTCCAAATTTTTTATTTTTAAAACGATTTGAAGATTTAGTATCACTCTTTAAGAAAATTCAACATCTTTAGGTTAAATCTCCTTCGCTCAAAAATTCGTTTATTTGTCAAATTATTTAAAGACTTTATTGAAAATTCATTTATTTTACTTAAAAAGTAATTTTCTTTACTAAAAATTTAAAAAATGTAGTTTTAATTAATTTAATTTAAATTGAATTTAATTTAAATTGAATTTAATTTAAATTTAATTTAATGTAATTTCAATTTTAATGTTTTCACTATTTTTTTAAAAATGAGTTTTTTTGTAGAAAATTATTTATCTAATGGAAAATAAATCTTCTTGATTAAAAATTTAATTATTTGGTTTCAAAAACTACTATTTTATAAAATAAGATTTTTTTTCAAATTTAACCATTTTAATTAAAAATTCGTATTTAACTCAAGAATGTTGTTGATAAATAGATGTCTTTTCCTGAAAACTTATCGTTTTCTATAAAAATTTTTTTCGTTTATAAGTAATCTTTATTCTTTAAAATGTAATTTATCTTTGAAATTTATTTTCTTTTGCTTAAACAATCTTTGTTCTTGTTTTGTTAAAAATTAATTTGTTACTGTAAAATTCAATTATACTGTTTTAGGATTTGAATTAAACATTTCGTCTCTCTCAGTTTGTAATTTTAGCTAAATTCTAAAAAATTTATCTTTTTAGCTAAAAAAATCCATTGTTTTTCAGCAGGATTAAATCTGTTTTATATAAAAATTCGGCACTGTGGTGGGAATACGTCTTTGTGTGTTGAAAATTAAAATCTTTTAACTAAGTTATCCTTTTCGTTCAAAAATTCAAGTGCTTTTTCAAATTTTTTTATTATTTTTCAAGAATTTGTGCATCTGGATTGAAAATTCGTCTTTTTGCTTTACAGCTCATCGCTTTTAATAGCTAATCTTTTTTGTTTGAAAATTTAACTATTTCGTTCAAAATTTCATAAATTTTGACTTGAAGTCTAAGATATTTGTTAAGTTTTATATTGAATGCAATATGGGCAAACCCTGAGAAGAAATATTCTGTTTTTAAACCTTTTTCCCCTGAAATAATAATTTAGGAAGAATCACCCAGATACTGTTGATTAAACCAATTTTTTAAAACGCATGCATTTTTCTTTTTTCTTTCAGATTTGAGTTCGCAGCTTAAAATATTCGACCGACGTCCTAAGTCTCTAAAAAATCTTCGTTCAAGTAGTTTCATTATTCCTTCAAATGTGGTTCTCTATTACTTTGAAGGAACCAAGGTGTTGATACGACATACCCCCCTGGGGTTTCGAAATCATTATGTCAAGGTGTTTCAAAAGTTCCAAGTAGGAAAGCTATATCAGGTGCAGAAAAACCCGAAAAAACAAATTTTTGGGATTTATATCGACGAAATTAATCTTCGTAGAGTATATTTAAAGAAAAATACTGATCATTTTATGTGTACAATTAGCATGGTGCACCCATACAATACCACGAAACTTACAGAAAAAGAAGAACTATTCTTGCTGTCAAATCCAAATGGATGGTGATGAAATTGGCTTGTAAAGATTCGAAAATTTCTTTAAATAAATTGTTTATAAAATCATTTTTCTGCATGAATTTGGTCATTATTTATTTGCTATCTATTGTCGCACATGCCGTGGCACATTGGGACAAAGGAGGTGTCCATGTGACAAATAAATTTTTAGCCTAAACTATTTGTGCGATTTTAAATTATTTTCAAAAAATTGAAGCTCACGAAATTTCTAAAAACGTTGACAAGGCGTTTGTTTAAAAAATTTGTTTAATTTTTTGTATTTAACAACGCAAATTCATTTTTTAAAAATTACCTGTTTAGTATAAAACCATTAACCCAAGACGACTCT
>JAAAKG020146976.1:0-10563 GCA_010014905.2 Druon quercuslanigerum
ACGTGTTATTTAAATAAATAACGCGAGAATTCCAGATCAATCTAAAAATTTTATAACCCCTTCCTCACACTACTCCCTTCCTACCGAGTGAGTCACGCCTACCCCGAAAGGGAAACGGCTTAATAGTGTAATAATAATAATAATAATAAGATCATAAGATGAAATGTCTAGTTTTCAATTCTATATATTTCACACTGAAGAATTTTATATATTGAAACAATATGTTTGCATAGTTTTTTATAGTAATATTTTTAAATTAAAAATTTCAAATTTAAAAAAAACGGAATAAAAAATGTATGAGTTCTGAAAATTTATATTTTAAAGTTATGTAACTTGAAAATTTTTTTTAGTTTAATTTTGAAAAAATACAATTAAAAACCCTTAAATTTGCATGATGCATGATTAAACATTTTTAATTTTGATGGTTTTGAAAATCCAAATTGAAATTTCTAATTTTTAGTCTTTCAAATCGAAGATATTTCTAATGTTAATCATCAATATTTTAGAATTTTGAATTGTGAATAGTCAAAATAAAAAACTTTTCCATTTTAAGGATGTACAATTTAAATTTTCAAGACTTAGGAGAGTTACAATTTAAAACTATTTATTTCTAAAGAAATCTCTATTCATAAAAATTCTTAAATCTTGGCGATTTTCATGATTTTAAATCTGAAATTCACGGTTAGAATTCTAAACCTTTAAACTTCAAAAAATTTCGAATTAAAAATCTAAATTCCAGAATTATTATTTTTTGCGCTTACAACTTGCATAATTGTTTAATTTTAAATTGCCAAAATTAAAAACTATGCAATTTAAAAGATTGACAATTCAAATTTATAAAAACTTATACAATTTATAAGAGATTAATTTGAAAGTACTCTTGAATTATAAAGATATATTAATTAATAAAAATTCGTATTTACGTTTTTATTGTTTTGGAAGAAAAAGTCAAGTTTTTAATTCTAAATTTACCAAATTTAAAATCTTCGAATGCAAAGCATTAAAATTACAGAATTTGTAATTTTCAGTTTTAAAACTTGCATAATTTATAGTTGGGGATTGTTTTCAATTCTGAATGTTGCAAATTGTAAAAATTTTAAATGTAAAGCATACCAGTTACATAAATTTGAATTGCAAAATATAAAACTGGCTTAGTTTTAAATTTTAAATTGTAAAAATTAACAATTTAAATGAAAACTGTTCAATATTGGTTGCTTATATTTAAAAGCTGTGCAATCATAAGTATTTTTTTAGAATAGTTCCATTTTGAAGTTTAAGAAGAAAAAATTCTTCAAATTTAATTATTTTCTGGCGATATTGAATGTATATAGTAGGAAATGGTGAAATTCATTATTTTTTTTTATAAAAGTATAACTTTCAAAATTCAGAATTGAAATTAATTTAAATTTGTAGAATTGCATTTAAAGATTTTTCAATTGTTAAGAGCAATTGTTTACCAAAAAATACCAATTTAAAAAAAAATAGTTGAATCCTTAACCAAGCAGATGACTCTTAACTATACAAAATCTCTTTCTAGCCCAAAATTGAACAGTTCCAATTTCATTGAACAAAAAACAAATTTTCAATTGCATAATTAAAATTTCAACTAAATAAGAAAAACAAGAAAGTTAATAAAAAATACGAATCTTCCACACAATAAATTTTTTTCTTAACTAAAAGAGAACAATTTTCAATAAAGTAGTTGAACTTTTAACTAAAAAAAGATGATTTCTAAAGGGAAAATTATTTATTCTCCAACAATAAAAACGAATTGATCTAATCAGTAACGTCCACTGATCGAATCAGTAATTCAGAATGATCTATGCTGTACCTATAAGCTACTAAATTATTAACTTTGAATGACGTAAGTAGTAACCTTCACTAATTAAATAAGAAACTTTTTAATCATATTACCAGTAGCTTTTACAAATTAAATAATTCATTTTATTGTTCTAATCTGTAAATTTCCATGTTTTAACTAATCAATTATGGAAATAAAATTACAATTTTATTATATCAAACAAATCAGTCATTTCGATTTATTAAAAAAATTAGTCGTTTTTAATTACTGTTTCCGTTATCAATAATGAGTGACTCATCTGTTAAGACGACTGTTTTGTCAATAGCTATGACTGATATTTGGGTCTAATGAGGCTTGATTAATTAAATAATTCAAATTTTGACTACAAAATATTAGTTTTTAACAAAAAATTAAATATTTTTATTTTTAACTGAAAAAATAATTCTCCGCAGAAAAGAAAACAAATTTGTAACTAAAGTAAAATTAATCAATTTTTAATTAAATTGATGAATCTTTAACCGGAATAGTTAAGTTTTTCACAAAAAATCTTACTTTGAACCAAGAAAATTAATTTCTACCGAAATGACGAATGTTCAACGAAATGTATAAATATAAAAAAAGTATAAATTGTAAACCAAAAAATGAAGTTACATTTTCAGTTAAAAAAAAAATGTTTAACCAAAGAAATTAATTTTTAACTAAAATGACGAATTAAATTGTCATGTTAACTTTTTGCTTCTGGTTAAATAATTTTCTCGTTTCTTCAAAAAATTATTTGATCGGTAATCAGTAAAAATCTAATATCAGAAATCGATTAATTAATTACCCTGGCCGACAAAATAACATCATCATATTAAAATGATGAATACTAAATTAAAAATAATAAAATAATGAATTTTTAACTATAATAATTTAATTTTTTACCAAAAAGATTAATTTTCAACTAAGACGATTAATGTCTATTAAAAGGATCAATTTTCAATTAAAAAAGATAACTTTTCAACAAAAATTTGAACAGTTTAATTTTTAGTAAAAAAATAATATTACAGAAAAGAGTTAATCGGAATATTCGCACAAAAAGCTTATTTTTCGACCAAAAAAAATAATTTCCAATTAAAATTATGAATCTTAAACTAGAAGACATTCAGTTTTTACCAAATGAGTTTATCTTTCAAGCAAGTTATAAAAAAGATTAATTTTCTACCAAAAAGATCGAATTTAAAACAAAACACATGCATTTTTAAACAGATACTTGAATTTTAAACTAAAAACAATACATTTATTTATATATTATTTATTATTATTTATTATTTTTATTATTTATTAATTTCTAAATAATTTTCAACAACATTTATTTTTTAGCTCGAAAAAACTTTAGTTGATGTTTAATTTAAAAACAAGTATAATGAAAATTTCCCTTTCGTCTTAAATCTTAAGCTACATTCCATGAATATAGTTATGCCGAAAAGCTCATTTTTAACTAGGTTTATTGCAATTATATAAATTTATTTTCAAAGTATGATTTTATTTCATTTTTTAAACTTGCAAATATTTTAAACTAAATTTTTTTTTAATTCTACAAGTTAAAAAAGTTTTCCTGAAATCTAACAGAAAATAAATCTAAATTTTCCTAACAATCTAGAGAAAATTGTTTGATTCTCTCCAACCATTTTCAAATTCATAAAAAAACTTCTTTTTAACAAAATTGTAAAAAATCTACATATTTCTCAAAATCTTTGTAAATTTCAAATTAGCAATTTTTTTAATCTTTTAAGACTTCACAACTATCGAAATGATTTTTATAATTTTTCGGATTTGTCTAAGTATTTTTTAAAGACAGACAAAAAGGCCTTAAAGTTATTAAAATCCTTTTTTGAAAATTTTTTAACTACTTTGAAAGATTCTACAATATTTATCCTAGAGATATTTATTCAAAATGAAAATTAATTGAACATTTATCTGGGAATTTAAAGAAATTTTTTTCACTCTCTTGAAACCTTTCGTAATTTTAATTCAGCTTCCTTTTCAAAGCCTTCAAAAATCTACATTTAACAAAATTAAATTTTTCAAAAGTTTTAAATGAACTGGTAATTGTTTGAATACTTTCAAATATTTAATAAGCATCATATATTCTTTTTTTAATTTCCTGACGCTGATTAAATTTTCTTCTAGAATCCCTTTTTCAAAATAAAAAAATAATTTTAAATTTAACGAGGAATCTTGAGACAACTTTACTGTTCTCTTAAAACCTTTAAAAATTCTTAAAAGGCTTCTAGTTTTTTTATCAAAATCTTCAAAAGTTTATGTTTCGTGAAAATTTTCTCTAAACATTCTTAAGACTACAATTATTATAGTTTATTTTCAAAACTACTAAAGATTCTACAAATTAAAGAAACATAGTATCCGAAAAAATTGTTTTAAAATCTTTCATATTCTTTTTCGACATATTTAAAAATCTTAAAAACTTAAAATTAACGACTTAAAATAAAATCTGAATAATTTTGAATTTTCCCATAATATTACTGTCGGTGTGGTAACAAAATAAAAAAAATGAATGTTGCTAAATTTATTATGAAGATCTAAATTAAAAGTTTGATATCGAAAAAAAAGATTTTTTTAGTCGACAGATACCCCAATAATGTATTTTTTAAATGGAAATTCTTTTAAAAAATCATAAAATTAAACAAAAAATCATGAAACTCCTAATTAAAAAAGTTGTCATAGAAAAAAAATTTTATGTCGAGAAATGTTGGAGAACTGCATTTTTTCATTAGATTTATTTATAATATTAACAATTATAATCTTAAGAGTAATTTTTTAAAAGATAATACTGTTTTATTCAAACTTGCAATATAACTTGAAAACCCGCAAAATTATGGAAAATCGTAGAAAACATTTTTGCAACAAATAATTTGTTTACGACATTTTTTTTGTTTATTGTATAATATTGAAACATCTTTAACTAATTACACTCTATGCAAGGGAACTTTATAATTATTTCAGCAAAATTCATAATTGGTTGATAAATTTTATATTTTTTTTAAAACAAATTTAATAAACAAATGTATTATTCGGGCATCTGTCAATGGAAAAATTATTTCTTTTTTGTATCAGTCTTTTTAATTGGGAACATATTGATAATTGCCGCAAGATTAAAAATTAGTTAAACAATGCATTATTTGGTCATTACTCTATGGAAATACTCGTATTTTTCTATTTCAATGTTTCTATTAAGCTGCACCATAATTATTATTTTTGTTTTTTTTATTTCTCTATGTCCGAATAGTGCACTTGTTTGTTGAGTTTGTTTTAAAAAAAGATAAAACTTATCAACTCATCATGAATGTTGCTAAATTTATTATGAAGATCCCAATTAAAAGTCTAACATCGAAAAAAAATATATTTTTTTTCCGTCGACAGATGCGCTAATAATGCATTTTTTCATTAAATTTGTTTTTGAAAAAATCTTCAAATTAAACCAAAAATAAACAATTTTCCTGTAGTTATCATGAAGTTCCTAATTTAAAAAGTTGATATAGAAAAAAAAATTTATGTTGACAAATATCGGATTAATGCATTTGTTTATTCAATCTGTTTTAATAAGTCATTAGATTAATCAAAAAATTATGAATTTTTCTAAAATTATCATAAAGTTCCGAATTAAAAAAATTGACATCGAAAAAACGGAATTTTTATGTCGAAAAATGCCTGATTACTGCATTTCTTCATTAGCTTTTTTTATAATATAAACAATTATAATCTTAAGAGTAAATTCTAAAAGATAATAGTGTTTCCATTCAAAATTGCAATATAACTCGAAACCACGTATAATTATGGAAAATCGTAGAAAACATTTTTCAACAAATAATTTCTTTACGAAATTTTTTTGGTTTATTGCATAATACTGAAACATTTTTAACTAATGACACTCTATGCAAGTTATGTGATTTTAACCATTTTTTCTGTTAATGAGGAACACCGGGACAACGTCAAAAAGAAGAAATGGCCATTTATTTCGTCATATTTATTTATTTATAAAAAAATTGGAAACCTTTATCAAAAATCAGGCTCGACTTCTCTTTTAGAAATCTTATCAGCTTTTTTTCAAATTTTTCTTGTTTAAATCGGTCAATATTTGTAGGCTGTACGTTATTTTGAACCAAAAAAGTATATTTTCAACTCAAAGTTCCAGGAGGCTGTTAAAATTTAGTAAGTTCCCTGTTAAAGTTACTGAACTTTATTTTAAATAACATAATTACCTAAATTTCAGTTACTTCAGCATCCTAAATGTGTCGGAATTTTCCGAAATTTTCGAACAGTGTGCACAATTCTGGGAATCAATTTTTTTTAGCAATTTATATTTACGAGTGCCATTCACAACGAGTTAAAAGTTGTATCAGGTTTCCTTTGAAGATTTTAATTACAGAGCTTCCCTCGAGTATCAGAAAGCAATTGATAAATTAATTTATCTACGCCAATCGTTTACGAGTTACAATGCAGAATCTGAAACTATTTCAGCCTCAAAGAGTAGAAAGCTGTACAGAGAATATGAATTTATAACAATCTAGATATCGCCTAAATGCCAGAGAACACATCTCCATTCAACATATGATACCCTCGACCAATTCCATTTCGACAATGAGAGAAATGTTCTACCCAACTGTTATACGTCATTGTCCTGTGGATGAGTCTGCAGAAAGATTAAAACGAAAAAGTTGCCTGGTCATTAATACGAATTTGTCGTTCCAATCGACCCACTGAGATCAATGATGACTCCATTTCGATTCTACTCTCCTTTGCATTTTGAGGGATCATTATCAGATTTTTTTTCTAGAAAGCGACAGAAGGAGCGTGCCGCGTGCTCATTTTTTTTAAATAAATTTTTTCTTTGAATTTTCGATTGGGGATGATTTGGTCTAGAATTGAGTTGACACGGTGTAGAGAATTCGACCTCGCAGAGTAAAAAACATTTTCCTTAGTTGTTTTCTTTTCTTGTAGGTCTGCCATCAATTTCAGTTTAAAGCGGAGACTAATGAAAATAAGTGAATGGAGGAAATTGAAAAGAGCGAGGTTCAGTATTTAAACTTTAAGGATTCGGATTTGTTAAAAATTAAAGAATAGGGTGAAGTTTATTTCGTACTATCCTTTAATGTTTCTTTTATTCTTCTAAATCTCTTAAACTAGTTATTGTAGTTTTAAAGTCTCTATACTTTATCAAGATTATATAAAAGTATAAAAAAGGAGTATATATGATAATTAGCATTGGAATAAATACTACAAAAACATTTTTCAAACTATTATAAAAAGTGAAAAAATACAAAGGAACTCTCTTGGTATCTTCAAATTCATTTAAAATTGTATTGAAATTTATGCAAGTTCTTTGTAATCTCTCGAAATTCCTTAATATCTTTGGAAAAATTTGTACATACATTAAAATCTTTAAAATCTGTTAAAATCTGTATGAATTCAAATATTTCAATCCCCTTTAAATTCCCTTAAAAATCTGAAATAATTTAAAATTTGTAGAAATAATTTCAAATTTCTTAAAAATAAAATTAAAAATAATTCTATAAAAATCCATTTAAATACCTTGAAATTTAAAAAATCCTCTACAATACTTAGGATATTTGAAGACGCTAGAAAGTCCCTTTAATCTTAACAACTTTAACTTTTACAAATCGTTTAGAATATTGTAAGTTCCTTCGTATCCCTTGAAACGTTTGATAATCGTGGAGATCTCTTAAAATCTTTTAAAACTTGTAAAAATGCATTAGAATACATAGGACTTCTTTTTAATCCCTTTAAAATATCTAAAAATTATAACATTTAATAAAAACCCTTTAATGTATGTAAAATTTCTTAAAAAGTCTTGAAATTACTCGAAATCATTGCAATCGCTAGGAATGCATTAAAATTTAAATCACTAGAACTCTCTGAAAATCTTTCGTAATTTCGTAAAATTCGGTAGAACCTAAGAACATTTTTGAAATACCTGGAAATCAATGGTAATCCTTAAAATTATTTGAAATCTTTCGAAATTAAACGAAATTGCACGGAATTCGTGGAGATATTATTTAATATCCTGGAAGTTGAAGGCCCATAAAATATTTTTAAACGCCCTAAAATTGAAAAAAAATTATCAGAATCTGTTAAAATCCTCTAAAATGTTGGAAATGCGTAGAAATAATTTAAAACCCCATAGAATATTTTAAAATCTTACGAAATTCCTTGAAATCTATGAAAATATTTTCAAATTTCTTGGAAACAATTGAAATCCCATAAAATTAGCATAAATATATAGAAATCTGTATCAATATTTAATATCTTATACCATCTTTCTAAAAGTCTTACAATTCGTGAAATTTCTTAAAACCCCACTAAATTCTTGAGAATCATTTAAAAATCAAAAAGGTTTGGACACCTTTAAAATCTCCTGCAATAGCGTGTTTGTATGCACTTTAATAAAATCGTTTACAATCCATGTAAATTCTTTGGAATCCCTTAAAATTAGTTAAAATGCGTGGGTTAATTTAAAATCTTTTAATTTTTTTTAATTCTGTAAAATTCTTTGAAACATTAGTAATCATAAAAAATGTCTTGAAGTCCTTTAGAATTCTTTACAAACATTTGAAATATTTTGAAATTCTATAAAATTGTTATAAAATATTTTAAAATTGCTTACAATCTTTGGAATATTTTAGAATCTGTTGATTTAAAAAAAAATCTTTTGGCAGATTTGAAACTTTGTAATTATTTGAAATCCTGTAAAATTCCTTAAAATATGTGAAATCCTTAGAATATCTTACAGCTACTTAAAATCATTCATAATTTAATCAAATTGTTTAAAGATTTGGAAACATTTTTTTATATTTTTAAAAATTTGGAAATTCTTTAAAATTCATTAAAATATTTGAAAATCCGTAAAAATCTTCTGAAATCCCATAAAATCTGTGAAATCCTGAAAAATCCATTGAAATTCTTAGAATATATTACAGCCACTTGAAATCATTTATAACCTAACTCAATTGCTTCAAATATTGGGATATATTTTTTAAATATTTTGAAAAATTTGGAAATTGCTTAAATCTCATTTAATAATTTTGAAATCTTCTAAAATCCCATAAAGTCTGTGAAATCCTCAAAAATCTCTTTAAATCCTTAAAATATCTTATAGCCACTTAGAGTTATTCATAATCTAACCAAATTGTTTGAAATATTTGGAAGTATTTTTTAATATTTTGTAAAATTTGGAAGTCGCTTACAATTCATTGAAATATTTAGAAATTCGTAGACATTTTCTGAAATTCCATAAAATCTGTGAAACCCTGAAAAATCTCTTAAAATCCTTAGAATATCTTAGAGCCACTTGAAATCATTTATAATCTAACAAAATTGCTTCAAATATTGAGACGTATTTTTTAATATTTCGAAAAATTTGGAAATCCCTTAAAATTCATTGAAATATTTGGAAATCTTATGAAATCCCATTTATTCTGTGAAATCCTCAAAAATAATATATAATATATAAAATAATATAACCAAATTGATTAAAAAATTTAAAAATATTTTTTAGTATTTTGAAAAATTTGTAAATCCCTTAAAATTCATTGAAATATTTGAAAATCTGTAAAATCCTGAAAAATCTCTTAAAATCCTTAGAATATCTTATAGCCACTTCAAATCATTTAAAATCTAACCAAATTGTTTGAAATATTTTTTAATATTTTTTAATATTTTGAAAAATTTGGAAATCCCTTAAAATTTATTGAAATATTTAAAAATCCGTAGAAATCTTCTGAAATCCCATAAAGTCTGCGAAATCCTGAAAAATCTCTTGAAATCCTCAGAATATCTTACAGCCATTTAAAATCATTCATAATCTAAAAAAAATTGTTTAAAATATTTGGAAATATTTTTTAATTTTATAAAAAATTTGAAAACCCCTTAAAATTCATTGAAATATTTGAAAATCTGTAAAATCATGAAAAATCTCTTAAAATCCTTAGAATATCTTACAGCCACTTGAAATCATTTATAATCTAACGAACTTGTTAAAAATATTTTTAAATATTTTTTAACATTTTTAAAAATTTGGAAATCCCTTAAAATTTCTTGAAATATTAGAAAATCCGTAGAAATCTTCTGAAATCCCATAAAGTCTGCGAAATCCAGAAAAATCTCTTGAAATCCTTAGAATATCTTACAGCCACTTCAAATCATTCATAATTTAATCAAATTGTTTAAGGATTTGGAAACATTTTTTTATATTTTAAAAAATTTGAAAATTGCCAAAATCTCATTTGAATATTTAAAAATCCGTAGAAATCTTCTAAAATCCCTTAAAATCTGTGAAATTCTGAAAAATCTCTTGAAATATTTAGAAAATCTTACAGCCACTTCAAATTATTCATAATCTAACTAAATTGCTTCAAATATTGGGATATATTTGTAAATAATTTGAAAAAATTTAAATTGCTTTAATATCATTGAATAATTTTGAAATCTTCTGAAATCCCATAAAATCTGTGAAATCCTAAAAAATCTCTTGAAATCATTAAAATATCTTACAGCCACTTGAAATCATTCATAATTTAATCAAATTGTTTGAAGATTTGAAAGCATTTGTTTAAATTTTTAAAAATTTGGAAATTTCTTAAAATTTTTTAAAATATTTGAAAATCCGTAGAAATCTTCTGAAATCCCATAAAATCTGTGAAATCCTGAAAAATCTCTTGAAATCCTTAGAATATCTTACAGCCACT
>JAAAKG020146977.1:0-10562 GCA_010014905.2 Druon quercuslanigerum
CCACCATGGGAAGTCGCAAGTTGGAAGCCCAACCACAAGGCTACAGAACGTCATCCATGACCTTTGAGAGAGAGAGAGAGAACGATAGTTACCAGTTTTGATTGTCTTTCTTCGCTCCAGGCACTTGAGATCAACCTATACAAAAATGAACTGGTGAACGGTTAAGTATCTTTCGGTCTTTTTCCAGAATAAGTGGACAAAAGCCGATTCTTGTCGACATCACTGGCTTTTCAGCGATCTCAGAAGTTACTAAAATAATGACACTGGGCCAAATGAGAAGCGCGCCAACACGCAGCTGGTTTAAGTACCAAGTTAAAGCTAGGTCGCATTACTTCTGCCTAAAGTGTCGAAAACCCTTTTAATGATTTAATTCCTTGTATCACTCTGTCGTTAGGATGTGCCTGGAGATTTCCGGTAGCCATATTGGACATAAACTTCCCTCGGATTTGGGCTGAGTATATCACCGTGTGGCGCGCAAGTCCTGCGTTCCTATTGGTCAATTGGTGCGACGAGGCGCAGACACCCCTTCCGACAGCATCTACACAACGTGGAATTTGACACTCTCGCTCTTCATGTCAAGCGATAAAGAAGTTTGAGAAATAGCAGTATAACGAAATTTTGGACAGTAAAAGCTAATAAAATTTGTATTAAGAGAAATTGTATCATAATGGATTTCACAAAAGCACAGTATGTGCCGAGTATTCAGGTAAAGAATTTTATTAATCTCGGCGAATCACTGGGGCGGGATTTGTAGTACAAAAAAGACAAAGAAATAAAATGCCGCCAAAGTGATTCGCCATTCTAAGTGCTCTGTGTGGGTTACGATTTTCTGTGTTTGAGAATTTTATTGATTTAATGTAGAAGCGGTTGTGTCCCTCCGGCAAGTTTTTCTTCGTTTTAATTTTTTTTTTTCCGTTCTAAGTGCTTACTTTCGGTAAAATTCTTTCACGCTTCGGTGATCGCGGAAGGGCATATTATATGCGTCATGGCAGACTCGGATTTCTTAATAAGTTTCATTTAAACTAAAATCTGACGCAAGCTTCCGCACCACATAGTGATTCTGTCAATTAAAATTTTTTTTTAACGGTAACTTGTCGCGTATGCTTTTATTTCGCGCGTGTTTGACAAATTTTGAATTGTTAACAAGGGTACAGTGGTCAACCACGTGCCTGTAAAATGGCAAGATTATGACGGTTAGGCAGGGAAGTTCTGGTTTCTTCCACTCGATTCGTTAATAGGTTTTGGAAGTAAATGAATTCCATAGGACCGTCTTAAAATTTGCATACTGTATCGCGATAACCGTTTCTGTTAGCCTTTTCCGAAATTGTGTTACATGTATTTCGTGTGTGTTACGTGATGGTCAAACAAATAAAACTAATTGCATTTTTTTTCTCGAAAGTGTTGGCCTCTGATTAATTTGTGGTTGGGTGAACCTCCCCCCTGTGATTATTGAGATTCAATTAAATTAATTTTTAATAAAATTTTATTTATAATCAGGTCATATTTATGATGCCTAATTATTCCCTGATATCCTATAGCCGAAAATTATATTTTTGTCACTGATGTTAATAAAGCATTTTTGCACATGACCTTTCTTTGTTATTTATTACTTTTGGATCACTTTTGAGCGTTTTAAATATTTATATCTAAAAGTATTGAGTCCTTTCTTGAATAAGCTAAACTTAATACGTTGTTTCATATATTTTAAGTCAGTGTTTATTATTATTATTACACGATTAAGCCGTTTACCTTTCGGGGTAGGCTTGACTCACTCGGTGGTGAGGGGAGTAGTGTGAGGAAGGTGTTATAAAATTTTTAGATTCATCTGGAATTCTCGTATTATTCATTTAAATAACACGTTTACTCCGCAACATGCTCCGACCCAGGTTGCTGATCAATCTCTCTAGCAATCACCCCAATTGAAGATCCTCACAAAGTCGTTATGTGAGGTTCCCCACTTGGGTCCATTAGTATCCAAGGTCTTTGTTTTAGGCGTCATTCACTCTACTGACACTCCTCTTGCTAACTATTTACCGCCATACTTTTCTGTCCTGGCATACTTTTCTAGCTTCTTTAAGGTCCATGCATTTTTCATGCAGGCTCTCGTATTTCTATAGCTTCTTATGTCCCTTCTAACTTGGGTCTCATTAACACATTCGAACCACTCCTTCCGCGGCCTGCCCCTGGGCACGCTGCCATTTACTTCACCTTGATATACTTGTTTCTTAAGTCGTCGATCCTTCATTCTCTCAACATGCCCGAACAATCCTATAAAACCTATATAATCTCTTTAGTATCAATTCTAATGGGCTAGCATTTTCCAAAAAACTTGTTTGTACTGTAAACAACTTTCTAGGTGGAATTTTTTTTGCTCGAAATTCGCATCAGACAAAAATTAATAATAATTTAAAAAAATATTTTTTGGAATTCCTTTTCATATATCAGTCAAAGCACATTTCGAACTACATTCTTTAAAAATTTTATTAAAAGACTAAAAACTAACTGACTAAACACGTGTTAAAATAAACAACGAATTAAAATAGATTTTCAAAAAAAGACAGTTTTTAGACTTTAACTAGAAAACTTAAAAAGCTAGAACTTTTGCCTTTGTAAACAGAATGCTTAATTAAATTTCACATGTAGATACAGTCTTTTTAAATTAAAATTCGAAATTTGTTTTGAAAGATTCCAGGATTCTTCCTTAATATCCTTAATATATAATCTCTAAACGATATTGTCTCGTTCGATTGTAACGATATTCGATTTTGTCACGATATGAGATTTTGATTTCTATATGCGTTATACGTTTTTTTGTGAAGTTAATGATCCCAACGAAGCTGCCTTGATCTGCACTTGCTTGGATATTAGTGACGCTCATTGGCTACGGTGCGCGTCTGTACTTGATTTTGAAATACGTACGCGAACTAGAGCCATTGAGTGCCATACAGTTCAAGCATGCGCAAGTATTTTTGTATCACTGTTGGAAATAATAATCGAATCGAAATTCGAAGTCGATAGTGGGTAAGCTGAGCAAGCTAAAATAGATTGAAGAAGTGTGTGCATTCGTGTGTTCGTGCTTGTGTAGGTTTTAACGTTGTTTTTTTCTATAGAGTGAGTATTTTTCAAATTTTTGGGAGACGTGAAAACCCCATGCATTTAAATATGAAACTCTTTTTGTGGCGAAGGTCGAGCGCATGGAGTTAAATGGTACTTTTCTGCTTCTGAGTGAGGTTAGCATAACATTAGTATATTTTTAATCATGAGGTTATGTGATAGTTATTATTTTCCATTGATATGATCATAAACATTAGGTAAAATTCCTTTGAAGCATTGTATTTTTGATCATTTTCGTTATCAAATTCCATTGCTAACGTAAAATGCGATGGAAGCTTTTTGAAATTTTGAGGTTAGGAAAAAATGTTAGAATACAAGTGCAAACTTCTGATCGCAGAATTAAATAATTCGTGTGATATTAGGCAATGTCATCAAAACGTTGCAGAACTGAATTCTTTTTTGCCACTTTGACATAAATCATCCATATAGCTACAAAAATCTATCAATAATTATTGTTTGCTACAAAAAGTAAGTGAAAAAACGGAAACTATTTTAATTAGGATTAAAGTGAAAAATAGCTTTTCATGTTTTCATGCAACTTCTATGCAATTGAATTTTATAACAAATTTCATGGTTCACAGTAATATTAGTTTTTTTAATGTTTATACTGAATGAAAATATATCTTCAACTAAAAAAGATCAATTTTTAACTTTATATATCAATGCTTTAACAAAAATCAAATCATCGAATTGTATTTTACATAAAGTAATTTATTACTCGCTATAAAGCTATTTGCAAAAAGAATTGAGCCCTGAATAAAAAAGATGAATTTTTAACTGCGAACGATAATATCCTACAAAAAGAACAATTTTAAAAAGAAGCTTGATGTTCCAATCAAAACAAGATCAAATTTCTTTAAAAATATTAATTTTCTATCAACAGATGAATTTGTTACCAAATAGTTTAATCTTTAAAGAAAAAAAAACTTTAAACCAAAAGTATCGATCTTTAAAATTTTTTTTTAAATTGAATTACTAAGTAAAAAAGATTAATTTTAAATTTAAAATATTAATCATTAACCAAAAATTGCATAATCTAAATTTCTTTTACTGAAATTTGTTTTTGACCAACTAAAAAGGAATTTTTAACAAAAGAACTTAATCCTGAAATAAAAATATAAATTTTCAACCAAGAATATTACTTTTTTGTCAAAAATGATAAATTTTTAACAAAATCTATAATTTTCCAAACGAATATGTGATTTTTAATTTAAAAATTTCATTTTGTTCAAAAATAATAGTAGTAGATTTAACCATTATAGAAATTAATTTTCAACAAAAAACAGGAATTTTAAGAAAATAGTTGAATTCTTATTAAAAAAGTTAATTTTAAACCAAAACAGATAAACTTTCAACCAAAAATAGGATAGTTTAGTTTTTAGTTGAAAAAAAATTCAAACAAATAAAAGTGTAATGTCAAACAAAAATAGCTGAATTCTCTACCAAAACAGATTGCAATTAAAAATATTAATTTTTTGCCAGAAATGGTATAATCGGATTTTCTCTGGAGAAAAAATCGTTAACGAACAAAAAAAGGAATTTCGAACAAAATAATTAAATTCTCAATCAAAAAAATTAATTTTTAGTCAAGAAGGTTTATTTTCTACAATAATAGCGAATCTTTGAAAAGACAAATAAAATTTTAATAAAAATATTAAGTTTCAACCCAAATTCGACGTTGAAATTTTCACTTTAATAAATTAATTTAAAAAAAAACAGTTGTCAACAAAATATTTGAACCTTCCATCCTTGAGATGAACTTTAAACCAAGAAGAATAATTTTCTACTAAAATAGACGAATTTTTCTATTAAAAATATTAATTTTCTACAAAAAATGGCATAGTTGAATTTTCAGTTCAAAAAATAATGATATAAAAATTATTTCCAAGGACATCGAATCCATTTCACATTCGGCGGATTCTAAACTACAAGTCCCATAATTTTGACATGTTACGTGTAAGAAATTTATATTTAATTAACAATATTAATGTTGTAACGAAAAGACTGAATATGAACAAAATAAAAATGTATCCCTTTTGGTTAAAAATTCAACTATTTTTTGAAATTTGACTTTTTGGTTGCAAGCTCAACAATTTTGTTAAAATTTTTATTTTTTTTTTTATTTTTTCTAGAGCTTTGTGCTTATTCTTAAGGAAATAAAGATTTTTTATTGTAGAAGTATCAACTATTCTAATTTAATTTTAAAATTTAATTATTTTCTTAAAAACTCCTTCTTTTTTTGGTTAAAAATATTTTTTTTTGGTTGAACATTTTGCTAACTGGTTTAGGTCTGAACTACCTTTTTAAAAATGTTTTTTTGTTGTTAAAGATTCATTATTTTACTTAAAATGTTGCTAACAACTTCAACCCCACATTCTAAGTTTTCAATTATTTCCTTTTTTAAAGTGTTATTTTTAATATACAATATCATTAATTTCAATGTCGTTTAAAAATGTAATAATTATTATTTAATTTAATATACTCGTATGTTATGTTTAATAAACAGAATATTATTTTTTTAATCAATTTTAATGTGAAAAGTACAGAGGAGATTGGGAGACTTAACCAAGCCCGCAATTCGATGATTGGCAGAAACTTCTATCTTATTGGTCCTTAAAAAATCTAAAAAAATATTTTCATATTGGCATTATTTTTTTAATATATATTTTAAAGGTTGAATTTAAAAATCATAATAGCCTTGTAGAAGATATCCTGCATATAATAAATTTGCGTTCTATAATTTAAATTTTTATATAACTTTGTCAGGATTTATCTACTCTTGTAATCATAATTTGTACAGTACTCATATATAGCGTTATTCCTCACAACATGTGTTTTTCTACCTACAGGTTATTAATTATTATGAAAAACATGTCTCAGTTTGTATTGGCGTATTTACAATGTTTTGTGAGAATCATAAATTTGCAAAAGGTAATATACCGTTTTTCAGGCAATTATAGATGTGAAAATAATTGTTAATTATCCACAAAAATATACGTTGCACTTTTGTTAAATATTTGTTTGAACAGTTGTTCAAATATTTTCTGAATTGAATTATGAAAATTGTGTTGTATACATTCAAAGTGCCTTATTTAAAGAATATGATTATCATCAACCCGAGTAACAAAATTATAATAAATGTGAGTCATCAATATCAGGTGTAATTTTTTAACAAAAAAAGAAGAAATTTGTCTGTTATTAATAAGTAAATATTACGTTTCTTTTTTTGCAGGCAGAAAAGATAGGAATTTAGTTTATTCTTTTTCAGATATAAAAATAAAAAATAGGCGCGCTCTATAGCGCGCGCAAGACTACTGGAGGGAGAAAAATTCTCTTTAAACAGAAAGATTTACTTTAAAACAAAGAAATTTCCTTAGCTATGCAGAAATTCCTATACTTCGAGAAACCCGCTGCTTGACTTAGAGACCATAAATAATGTATTTTATGCAAAAAAAAATTTATTGAATCTCTTGAAATCAATAGAAATATAAAGAAATCTGTTCGAAAGTCCATTAATCGCGTGGAAGCATAAAAAGTTATTTTTATTATTAAGTAAAAGCGTACAAAATTATTTAACACTCTTTATCATCTATTCAAAGCTAGTGAAAAAGAATTTAGATAACGATGATTCTGCCTAAAGATGACGTAACTTAATTGTTTTCGTTTAAACTAAATCTTATCAGATGTAAATATCTCCGAAGGACACAGTTGATGTCTTCAATCTAAAAGATAACGACTATAGCTAAGATTGTACCACCGAATAAAGGAGTAGAGTATTCATCAGACACTTTCGAAATAAAATTTATAATTAATACATTAATTCGTTTGTCCTCTACTTAGACAAGATGAGTATTCTCCGTAATCTACTCTTATGCTTGGCCGTTATCCTGAATTCTATTGGTAAATATAATTATATAATTTATCTATTATAGACAAACTTTTCATCCTAACCATTTTGAAAAATCCGAATTTTGAAAGTATGAATATATACAGGGTGCCTGAAAAGTCCCGGGACATTTGGATACTTCCTCAGGTAAAATATTTTTCAGAAAAATGAAGGTCATTAATGAAGTAAATATCAAAGAGGAATTCAATGGTGACCTTCATTTTAACATTGATGTTGACCTCCATGGCTTTTTGAAGGTCAAAATTGTTTTTTTAACAGAAACCCCCTTTTTACATCTGTAATCGATAGAGCGGCAAAATCTACGTTCAGATACGTACCCAAGTCATAGGTCAAGTGTAAAGTTTAAGGTCAGTTAGAGGTTATTTGAAATTAACAAAGTTTTTCAAGAGGTCAGTGCAATTCCTAAAGTAAATTTCAAATCGAAATTCATTGGTGAGCTCTGTATTGATCTTGGTTGCAGCATTTTAAATATGGTAAAATTAGAAGGAAATTTTTCATTAAAAGTTCCAGGTTTTCTGGTGAGAGTTCTGTTCCTCTCCAAAGAGTTATACAGTCCTATACCGTTCTTCGATACCTAAGTCAATACTTAAGGAGATACCATAAGTCCTACACCGTTTTTCTATACGAATATTACGAATCGAAACTAAATTTACGTATTACGAGTACATACTTACTATTTACGTTTGCTTTTTAATCGCACTTTTCGTAAAGAAGAAAGGTGAAGTCCAGACTCAAAATCAACAATTGAAAGAACTGTGAGGCGCTTTATGAATCATGGATCTATCAAGGACCTCCAGAGAACTTGTCGGCCGAAATCTGCAGGAGCTGAGGAGATGCAGAGGGACATAGCCCAAGCATCTGTAGAAAACCCACGCCTTAGTTTACGTCGAGCAATGGATGAGCGTGACGTTGCTCCTGAGACAGTGCGAAATATTTTAAAAAGCATTAATTTTTATCCTTACAAAGTTCATCTGGTACAATAGCTCAACGAAGACGATCCTAATCGTCGGGTTGAAATTTGTAAAATTATGATGGAAACAATTGATAGAGATCCTCTTTTCTTGTACAATACAGTATTTTCAGATGAAGGTACTTTCACTTTAAAAGGTAAAGTTAACAGGCAAAATTGTAGATATTGATCCGACACAAATAATGATTGAATGTTGGAGAGTCACACACAATATCCACAAAAGATTAATGTTTGGGCCGATATTTTGAATGATACATTGCTAATCCCTTTCTTCATCGACGGTAATCTCAATGCCCGTGCATATGAAGAGCTTCTCAGAAACCAAATTGTACCAAGAATTAGGGAGATTACAGCCGATAATATTCAAAATGTTTGGTTCCAGCAGGAAGAAGCAGTTCTTTATTATGGTAGGGATGTTCGAGCATATGTGGATGCTCAGTTTCCTCAAAGGTGGATTGGAAAAAGGGGTGAAATCGAGTTTTATAAACTCTTTAGAATTCTTTAATTCTCTGAATTCATCGAAATTCTTCTGAATTTACTGCATTTTTCTGAGTTCTTTTGAGTTTTCGGTATTCACTCAAATTTGTAAATTTCTCTGAAATCTCAAAATTGTTCAAACTTTCTGAACTATAAACTATTTAAAATTTGTTGAATGCATACGAGATCACTTTTTTTTTAAATGTTCTTTAATGATATTAAAATCATCAGGGTACACATTGTGTTACTTTGAATTCTTCGAATTATTTCAAATGCTCAGAATTGTAAGAATTCTGTGAATTTTTCTGAATTCTCGGAATTCTTTTGAAATTTTAAAAGTTTTTTTAATTATCTTGAAATATTTACAATACAAATTGATATAGTTTAAAATCCTTTAAATTCTTTAGTATTTTCGTAATGCTTTGAAAATTTTCTGTATTATTTGAATTTTATGAATTATTTTGAAGTCTGTAAACTCTTCTAAATTCTCTAAACTCTTTTGAACTTTTCTAAACTCATCAAACTGTAATAAATATTTTTAACTCTCACGAGCCCGCTACATTCTTTTTATTATTTTTAATTATTTTCAAATTATGAAAATACAATTTAGATTACTTGAAACTCTTTTAGATTTTTTGAATCGTCTGAACAATTTTTAAATATTTAAAATACACGTATTGTCTTCGCTTACGCCGAGTACGTTGCATTTTGGTTAATTCAATAACACAAGAAACTGTGAATCTGACTCTAATTGCAGGTTTATAATTTCCTGTAACAAAAATTAACCTTGCAAATGTGAAAGGTACCCTCATATAAGACATCCCTTCCTTTGGGCGTGATATACAAAACTTCTTCTGCCGTAAATTTTTTTTACAGTTTTGTAGTTAAAACAAACACTTCTATTTGTATATTAACTACAAAATAAGTGAAAACGGCAGAAATAATAATTTTTTTGTAAAAAAAAGATGTAGGAATTAAATTTCTGTAAGAATATATACTCTTTAATGATGCGAATTGCTTTAAAAGTTTCCTTGCGCCAAAGTCTTTAACCAAATAAACTATAGGCGTTTATGTAATTCAGCCCCTATATTACAGCCTCACTTACAGCCTGTATTTCTTGTTTCAGAATTAACTTCACAGTCCGAATCACCTCTTCAAGACAAGTCCGATTTTTCTACTCTCAGGCAAACTTTTCCAAACATACTTGGGTATAGATTTGAAGATCTTCCATTTATTCGACTTTGTTCCCACAAAAATGTGAGTCGGAAATTCGAACTCCGAAGATACGTTTTTCCTCCAAATAAACCAATTCGATTGAGAAAAGGAAGGAATATGCTGAGTCCCATGCCAACCGGAGAACAAATTGTGTTATTAGCAGCCAATGGCGACATCTGCGCAATATTGGGAAGAAAAGCAGGCAAACGCACGATTGTTCGTGGAATATTTGCACCTAATTCTGCGAATCCTAAGCGGGTCAAAATAAATATTAATAGTGGCGCAGTGGAGAAATTGACCGAAGAAGAAATCAATGAATGTCCAGAATCCTCCCAGGATATAGTCGCAAGGAATTATGCAGTAATACGTGTGTAAACCATATTTCTTTATATCGTTAATATTACTAAACTATTAAGCCATTTTCAGGTAGGCTTCACTCATTCTGTGAGCAGGAGACTAATGTTTGTTTGTATCCTTCACGTCGATGAACTTTTTCATCCAACCTCTCGCCTAACAAACCAAAAAGTTAAGATTTATCTCTGAGCAATTTGAAACATTGCTGATATAAGAGAACCTTTTAATTGTAAATGTATTTGCACAAAAATGTTTTCTAAAGACGTTAAATCAGATGAAATTGTAGGCATTTATTGAATTGGGCCCCTCAATTTTAACCTTATTTACAACTCATTACGTACCACTATAAGATTGTGTAGAAAACAAAAAAGTCATTCGATATTTCGTTTTTCAGGATTAAGTTCACAGTCCACGGATTTACCTCATGCTGACTCTAAGCCTGGTGTTGATCGCTGTGAATCTTCTTCCTCTGCTTCTGGCAGACATTGTCCAGACACAGCCCATTCTCTTGCCACACCTCATGAT
>JAAAKG020146978.1:0-10562 GCA_010014905.2 Druon quercuslanigerum
GCCGAAATAAATACAAGGGACCTCGAGGGTTGTTCGTGGGTTGAAAGAGTGCGGCCCACGAACTCGGTTGAATCAGGTGGTAAGTGGCAGCCTGAAAGATTAAATAAAATTGATTTATATTTGTCATTTGTAATGAAGGTTCCCCCCCCCACCTGGGCCAACCCCCGGCCAGGTAGTGTTGGCGGTATGCGCACTTAAAGTGAAAATCTTCGTTACAACATATATAGATCACTTATCTCACGGTCGTGAGACGTGGCCGTAGGTGTGTCTTACCGCGATTCTACTAAGAGCATGTGCCATTTTCCTGGATGACAGTTGCTCCCATGAGGACCCTGCGGTGGTTGTTCATCCAATGTTTTATATATATATATTTTTTTGGTAAGGATACCTCCCCCTTTCACTTGGGAAATGTGGGAGGTATTTAAACTACATTATTTCTATAATTTGTCACAGGGGTGCCTCCCCAACCCACAGGACTTGGGAAAAGGGGAAGGCGCCCCTGTGATAGGTTATAGAAATAATGTAAGTCGCATACCTCTCCCATTTTCCAAGTACCGTAAGGGCGGGAAGGGTACCATTTAAGGGTACCATTTAAGTGTTACAATCATCCATAATATTCCTTCCATCCCAATTAACAAACCGCGAAAAGAAGGTACACTTCTTCTAAAGCAAACATTTATCCTCCCCAATCGCGGTACCAAAAATCAAGTCAGTAATGAGACCCATAAAAAAAGTACGAGACACCATGTGTCTACATTTGAAGCCCGGGCGATTGCCGCACTTCGGTTGTACTTTGACTCCGCCTGGCTGATTGCACTCACAGCGTAGCTCGTGCAGTGACAGCATCTCCTTCGATGTTGACAACTTTTGCAGTTGCATTTTTACAAATTTCTATCACTTTCAGTTGCGATTTCTATTTATTCTTACTATTTTTCTACAATTTGCAACTATTTTGCGGCATCATCGATCGCACTTATTCCCCTAACCGCAGAATATCAAGCAAATATGAGAAAAGCAAGTAAGCCTTTTTACTGATTATTGATCAGGAGGCCAAAAATTAGCCATATTAAAGTATATTTTTTAACTCTACTTTTAAGAAAAACGCCTAAACTGCAATTTTACCTTATACTATGTAATTCTTCTTACCAGTAGAATTGAGAATAATGACAATGATGAAGATCAGAATAATAGGGTTCATCATTTCTTTTCAACTGCAGAAAAAAAGTTTAACTAAGAATTACTAGAACAGTTTCACTGATTATTGATTTGAAGTTTCACGTATATAGACCATTCTGAGATCATTATATTTTTCGCCTCCTTGAGCATACATAGTAGCCTTCTTATCTTTTAGTATTGAATGATTTATTGAATCTAGTGGTGGTTAACTCATCGCACGTTTATTACTATTTGACCTTGAGAAACTTGGATAGTTTTATTTCTCCAAAAGTGTGCGCTAGTTAAAGTCTCCTGAATTTTCATATTAACTTTTAAAATTTTGTATTTAATTCACTTTTTTTTTATAAGTTAAAACTGTGAAGAATTCTGAGCAATCTAATGGTCCGATGGAGATATCTAAAAATACCTTTCAAAATAAAAACATTTTCGCAAAATTATGAGCAATTAAAGTTCTGATGTTGATTTACAGAAGAGAATTGTAGGTTTTCTAACCAAAAAAGCTCTCAAACTGGGAGAAAGGGGGTGTTTTTCTACGAAAATAGGTCAAAAAATTTTATTAAGTCTTAAGCAGGCAAAATTTTAATTTTTGCGAATCAATTGTCTAACCTGTCAGTTTCGAAATTCGCTTTTATAAGAAATAGAAAATATATCTATTTTCCAAGAGAAAGAATTATATTCTTTGCAAGGAAAATGCTTCTTTTCGTTTAGAGGTTCGAAAAGGAGCAATTAAATATTTGGCACAATAAATTAGTCGATTATTTCCTTGAAAGAATTATCCTTTTTTTGATTATTGTTTCCTGTTATATGATATATTTCGTTCGGTAGTTCCACAATGTTACATTTTATTTTTCCGACTCTTGTAAATTTAGTTACACGTATTCAAATTATAATTAACTTCTTAACCACATTTCTACCAACATTCAGTTGTGGAGCTATTGTGTATATAATATAATAATGTACTAGCTTTAAAATAGGTTGAAAAGACGATCTATGACATCAGCACAATAATTGCAAACTTTAAATCGAATATGCAACTACATTAAAAATGAAAACTAAATATCTAACTGGTTTTATTTATGTATATTTAGAAAACTAAATAGAAATACTAATTTTTGCAATATTTAAGAGTAATCACATAGCATGCAACTTTCCGAGGTTTCGACGAAGCCGTACTTATCGTCTGAACCTAGAGAGAGGACGGCTTATATAAACAGATTAAAGCAAATTCACTGTCAAGCCAAGATCCGAGTCTAGGTTATGCACCAGATTACGTTGCATTTTCTTATCACTATGTCCTAGCATTACTCTAAATTCCAAAGGACCCTTCGTTTGAATTAGCGATAGGACTACAGTAGTTCATAAAGTATGGGATCGGTATCGAAGCTTAACAACGAACTGACAGTTCATAAACATCGAGCAGGTTCACAGACAGTCGACAGCATCTCAGCCACCCAAGAAACAGAACCCCGGCAGGCAGAAACAACCCTGCGGCACCACGTCGTTAATCTCCACTAACAGCGTCGAATTAAGCAGTAATGTCTTAGACAGAGTTTTGGGGCCAATCAGATGACTAGTAGCCCAGCAGGCGGATCCAGTAATCGAACAGCAGTTGTACGAAGACAGACATTGGTCGAAACAATTAAGCAAGCCTTCTGCACTTCAACGGATTAATCGATGGTTTTGATATGGAAATACTGAGCGTCGAGAAGAGAACTGAAGTAAGCGTAGGGAAACACGGAACTTGACACTTGTGCAATTGGCTTGGCGACGGAAAGGTCAGCTAAACGGTAAAGGTTTATATATTAAGGGTTTGTCACTCAAGATCCCAATAAGAAAAAAAAAACCGACGCTTACGCGACTGCGACTGCGGGTAGTTAGAGTACAATTCAGTGATTGGTGACGCCGTCCGGGACCCCTTCGACACCCGTAGGTTGAGACACACCCAACTGAAGATCCGAATTCTGCCACTTGAGGCAGACGTCTCTCAGGAGAGCCATTCGTGTGAGCACGCAGATGTAGACGTCAAACGACGTGATGCGAACGCGGGTGTTTCGAATGGTCATTTTAAATTGGGGCGGGTCACTCTGGAAATTTGCTCTGCCGTTTCTGTACGCGAAGGTTTTTAATTAGTCTATTTGATTTCATAGTATTATTATAAATTTCTAAGGGACTGATGGAGAAGATTAATTGATAGTCTCCGGCAGTCGGCTTTTAACAGCCCATTTAGTAACAATACAAAGTAAATGATTATTTAAGTAGGTTTATTATCTTTTTTAAACTCGTATCAATAAAACATGTGTCAGTGACATTTAAGAGCAGTTGTATTAGTGTAATTAGCTTTTGAATTGCAAGTCGTGGCAGGAACCGGAAAAACGGGGCATGTAAGTGGCAGCCATTTTGTCATTGGGTTCCAATCTGGGTTATCCCCGGCAAGTTCGTGGTTTTAACAAGTGAAGCAATTGTCAAGTCTTTTGGAATCCATGACAACAACCCAGGCGGGACCCCTAATTGCAAAGACATGTCAAAACACAGGGGTCTAGCATGGGCTTATCTCATGGATACCTTATGGTTGCCATCATGAAGTCCTCTTGGATTTATTTTGCAGTTTATGTCGCCTATACCGGCATATCTCTGAGATTAGAACGCTATTTTATCCTGTTTAGAGTGAATGCATATATTACAATTTTAAACATTATATTACAAATTTAATCCATGAAGACAACCGAGCTGGGCCCTCGGCGGGGCCCTCGTAGAATATCCACGCGTGCAACATCTATACAGGCCCCCGCCGGGGACCCTCATCCTAAGAGGGCTTGGCGGGGTTAGTTTCACATGGGTAGCATGTGGTGTTCATGTCAACTAACAAATAGAAGTTTCTTTATGGAATAAGATTTGGATGTTGCTAGCCTTATACAGTTATGTAATAGTGAAGAAAAAGTCCCTCAAGCGATCTTCAGTTCTAATTAATCCATTCCACTCTTGAGGCTCTGAAATGATTCGTACTGAGATGTACTTTCAAATAAAGAAAATTGTGTTAAGAAAAAAATGTACATTTTTTTGAAAACTCAAAAAACTAAAATTGCGTTTTATCATGGGAGCGCCAGTAGTTAATGCGAAAATAAATAAAATGTAAGGTTCTACACGACGAAGAGATGCGGTTACTGCGTGGCGTAGCGACGTTCTATGACTTTTTGAAAACCTTCATTATTTTAATTAAACAAAGTGATTTATGAATGGAAAAAACGCACAAATTAGTGTTATATATGTAAGACAATTTTTAAACATCTTGCTCAAAAGTTCTTATTCTGCTTTGTATTCGTTCTTATTGCAGAATTGGATATAAAGGTCGTTCTAAATGTCTTTTAGTTTAGTCTCCTAAGGGTTTGTAGTATGCTGATGAACCATCTGTATATACAACCATCGACCAATCATCCAACCATATTTCCAATCAAAACATCTATGTGTACTGCATATAAAAATGTTCACAGTAATTTCTCATTTTGATATCCTTAACCAAATTCTCGATGTAGGCTCTTTAATATAAGTTTAAGGTTCTCAGCGCCAGGACAGTATGGACATTCATTAAAGTAAACCGCTATCAGTGCAAAATTACAAGTCGACTAAGCTATCCAATGGTTGACGGTTAGAAATGGTAAATAAATAAACTTAGCCAATTCATTTATGTTCCCGCCAATAAACATAAGTTTAACGTTCTAACGGTTGATGCAGACACAAACGTTGTAGGTACCACTTGTTCCCGCCAAAAAATTTATACCCATTTGCTTTGACGGACACGCAAATCTTTTTCGCTGGCATAATACGACTATCATCATCATCATCAGCAGCAATATTTTACCAACAACACCGGTTGTTCTGGCAAAATTTTTTCGCTTTTGTGTGTGTATATAATTAAAATGTTGTCATAAAGACAACCGCAGGATTTTTCTGGGATCGGGTGCTAATCTGAAAAATTGCACTTGACCCCAGCAAAAGTGTCATGTACCCTAAGGACACGGAGCGACCCAAGGATGACCGCCTTTTGCATTTTCTCCGCAAGTGCTTTAACATATTGTTCACATTTGCGATCTTTTTAAAAGAAGTTTAAGATTCTTAGGGCTGGGACCGCTCGGACACTCATTAAAATGATACGCTATTAGTGAAAGGTTACAAATCAACTAAGGTATCCAGTGCTTGACGGTTAGAAATACTAATAATCAGACTTAGCCAATTCTAGCGGTTGAGGCAGAGGCAAAAGTTGTAGGTACCACTTTTTCCCGCCAAAAAGTTTACACCCATTTTCTTTGACGGACACTCAAACATTTTTCCCTGGAATTATACGACTATTATCATCATGGTTATAACAATCTTTTACCAACAACACTCTAAAATTCCATTTAATTACCATGAAAAGATTTGGAATTTTTTAAAAATTAAACTCGTGTTCCAGGGATTCATCATAACGTGCTAAACTTTTTTGGTATGGAAGAATATTATACTATACAAAAATTATACAAAAATAATTTTTTTTACATTTTTACGTATTATTGTTACATTTCAGCAATTTTTTATTGTCTTGTCTACACGAATAATTAATAATGGACAATTGGAATACTAACCCTAACTTTTTACACAATTTGCCATTGATTAAACAAATATGAATTATGTGGGTTTTGGAATGTTACTGTGAGGGCAAAAATATATCAACTAATATCCTAGAAATATGGTGTTATGAGGTGTGTTTTTAAAATATAGTTTATTATTATTGGTAAGCAAAAATAATGCCATTTTGCTGGATAGCGCCTCCACCGAAAAGTCCATTTTTTAAAAAAATAAAAGAGCCCAAAAATCGGTATTGGTGCCTAAGAAGAGCATGAAAAATCGTAAAATGCTGATATTCTTACATTTAGTTTAGGTGTATATTTAATTTTAAGGGTAGTTTTTAGAAGGTAGGGGTCGTTTTTTTTAGATTTAATTTTTTCTTTTTAGAACAGCACAAAAAATCACAAAATTCTGGTGTTGTTGATTTTTTAATTTTTCAAACATTCTGTACTGGAGATACTAGTGGACAGCACCTCTACCCAAAATTCCAGTTTATTAAGAAAACTATAGAACCCAAAAATTCGCACAGGTGTCCAAAAAAAGATCAAAAAAGGTGAGTGTCACAGACTATTTTTTACCAAAACAGTCAATCAGAAGTGCAAATAGGTCGCAAATAGGACACTAGAGGGCCCAGAGACGGACTATGGTAGTGTGAGTGGGGTAAGCAGTCTATACTAAAATGTCATATGTACTCTAAGTACTCTAAACAAATACCCTAATCATCCTGAGTAAAGATTTTAGTGGCCTATGCTAAAAAGGGCTATTTTAGGTATCATTTGCAGCCTTAAGAATGACAATATATTGACTTTTTATTGTAATTGTGAGCTACTTGTAGGATTTTGATTCCACATTTGATCACAGACAATAACGTATTTTACATTTACATTTAATTAAATTGGATCATCGTGCAGAGGATTTCGGTTTACATTTCGTCTACATGTAATATTCTAAAATATTTACTGATAGGATGTATGTGGCCCACGGAAATGTCCATAAGTTCGTATTTGCTCAATACGTTAATCACGCCGCTATTCATGTTTATTTTCGCCCGTTTTGCAACGCCATTAACACGCGTGTATATGCCACGAAGAATTGTATTATTCTGCTCCAATATGGCGAAGACATCACCAGTGGATGTTGTTAGAACAATTCGCTCTTCGATTGGCATAGGCTTAGATAAACCACGCGCTCCTCTCAATTCAAGTGGTTTTTCCTCAGGAAAAGTGTATCGTCGAATTTCAAAAACCCGGCGCGGATTTGCATACGAAATAAGCCTTATAAGGCTAAGTTGATCAATTGGGAATCCAAGTATGAACAAAGGACAATGCCGGGGAAGAGGAGACCTGGACCTTGCAATGAGAGAAGGCCCGGCAGAAGGAAGAGCTCTTGCTGAAGATTGTTTTTCTGGAGAAGAAGAAGGTTCACGACGAGGATTACTTGGAATTGGGTCACCATTAGGCAAGCAGTCGAACAGCAAACCTAATTCTGCAAAAAGAAAGACAGACGCATACTACATAATATTTGGAGTTAAGACAGTTTTACAATATGTGATAAGAAAGGCTGATACTAAATTGAAATACCAAGTAGAGAAAATGCAGTGTTGTGACAAACCTGCATTTTGGTTACCTAATTCACAATCTCTTTTTTGTTCAGTAATTCGAGTTTTAAGTCTCCGTCCACTTTCACCAATATAAACCTTATTACTTATTTTTAAATTTAATGTTGCTTAATTTGACACATGTACCTATTAAACCTGATATTATACAGACTTTTTGACAAAATAAATTATGAGAATTATAATGAAGATAACGACCTGACCAAGATAGCTTTTTCTACCAGTTTGTTATTGTATTTCCTTCCGGTGTTTTAATAATTAATTAATTAAGATAACTAAGTAAATTGGTAATTTTCTTTTCAAGAGTGAATTTAATTCAAACTTCTGTATTATTAAAAGTGTTTAATAGTTCATCTATTTTGTCAGTCGGAACAATAGCAAGAATATCGTCAAAATAATGTTTGTAAAGAATAGGTGTGAAACTTAAATTTTTAAGAGTTCTATTTTCAACGTCTTCCATGACTAAATTTGAAATAATAGGTGATAGAGGAGAGCCTATAGGGGAACCTGAAATTTGTTTATAGAATTTATTATTAAAAGAAAAAACTGTATTATTGAAAATTGTTCTAGTTGCAATTAAAAACTCATTTTTAGTGATTTTAGTTAAATTCTTGTTTAGGTTTAATTTTTCTTCTATGAAATCCATAGCATGGTCTATTGGAATACTATCAAACATGGATATTACATTAGCTGAAACGATAAAGTGTGTATTTGGAACTTTTATATTTTTTAATTTTTCTTTAAGATCCCAACTATTCTTAACAAACACATTTGTTTGTCCAGAGATTGGTTTTAAAATATTAGAAATGTATTTTGCTAAATTATAAGTAGGAGATCCACTGTAAAAAAAAATCAGCCTCCAATTTAAATTTTTGGAGAACATAAGCTTTGGCAACAGCACTGCTTTTTTTTTAATTTATATGATATTTGTTCATTAATTAGCCTTTTCTTTTCCCATCTGATAGCAATATCATTGCATTTATTTTCAGTGGTTGGAATAAGGCTAGTTTGGATGTTTTTATAACGCATATCATTTTTTAAAAGGTTTTCAAAAGTTTTGATACAGTCATTACGATTAGCCGCTACTGTAACATTGCCTTTATCGGCTTTTTGGAAAACTAAATCATTATGTTTCTTTTGAAAGGTTTCAATAGGTTTTCCAAAATTATTAGTATCTTTAAATTTATATAAAAAATTATGATTTGAAATTAGTTGAGTTGTAGTTCTCTAATATTAAAATCCCAGATACGATTGCGGAGACCGTAGCGTTAGGCAATATTTATGGTATTCCATTCAAAGTCAATAAGATTCCGATAAATAGTATGATTGCTAGTATTGAAAATTGTATTAAGAATGTAGAAAATGAGGAGCTGGAATTCAATGTTAGAAAAACTACAACTTAACTAATTCCAAGTCATAATTTTTTAAATAAATTTAAAAATACTAATAATTTTGAAAAACCGATTGAAACCTTTCAAAAGGAACATAATGATTTAGTTTTCCTAAAAGCCGATAAAGGCAATGTTACAGTAGCGGCTAATCGTAATAATTATATAAAAACTGTTTAAAACCTTTTAAAAAATGATATGATTTATAAAAACATCAAAACTAGTCTTATTCAAATTACTGAAAATAAATGCAATGATATTGCCATCAGATGGGAAAATAAAAGGCTAATTAACGAAAAAATATCATATACATTAAAAATACATAACAGTGTTGTTGCCAAGGCTTTTGCTCTCACAAAAGTGTTTTCTTTTTCTTTCTCCAAAAGAAGTTTTCCTGTGTGGAAATAACAAAGTTATTAAAAAAAGGGTCGAAGAAAGTTTATAGTTTTTTAGGAAACTCCAAGAGTTAACTAAATTGATTCTCTATGTTTTCTTGGAAAAATATTGCAAAATATTGTAAAAAGCAACAAAGTTATAATATTTTATTCTACTTACCAGTAGAATTTAGAATTATGACAATGATGAAGATCAGAGTAATAGGGTTCATCATTTCTTTTCAATTGCATAAAAAAAGTTTATCTCAGAATTTCTGGAACAGCTTAACTAATTATTAATATTATGTTTCACGTATACAGACTACTCTGAGATAAATATATTTTTTAACTCCTGGAGCATACATAGTAAAGTTCTTATTTTTCAGTATCAAATGATTTGTTGAATCTATTAGTGGTTAACTTGTCGCACATTTATTACTATTTGACCTTAAAAAGCTTGCATAGTTTTATTTGTTGAAAAGTATACGCTAGTTTGAGTCTCCTGAATTGTCATGTTAACTTTTAAAATTTTGTGTTTAATTTAATTATTTTTTGATAATTCAAAACTGTGAAGAATTCTAAGCAATTTCATGGTGCGATGAAGATACGTGAAAACAGCATTCAAGAAAAAAAACATGTTCGCGAAATTATCAGGCATTGAAATTCTGATTTTGATTTGCAAAAGATAATTGTAGGTTTCCCAACCAAAAAAGCTCTCAAACTGGGGGCAACAGGGTGCTTTATCAGAAAAATAGGGGAATAATAGGAAATTAAATAAAACAATAAAATTAACGTGAGTGGAACGATGGTCGTGGGGGCTCAAGCGCACACGAAAAAAAATATGGGACTAAATAGTTGTCTAGTTTCGGAACTTATTATTACCAAAAATTTGTAAGAATAAAAAAGTCAGTTACATAGGACGAACAAATAGCAAAAGACGGACTGCGCCGATCTTATTGACTGTAGTAGCTTTTCGCTCCGCGCTGTGGGACTGAGTCGTTCTCATCATCGGCAGAAACAGCTACCATCGCTACTATAGTCTATACTATACTATAGTTAAAGTATACTCTCTCGCTCAGCAAGTCGACTCCGTTTTGCCGACCATGGGACTGATTCGTTCCCAAGCTGGGTGCGCGGAGTCTCCTAACTATTTTGGCACCAAATGATCTCATACATAGGCATATTTGTTTCTAAACACAGGATCATATGATTCCTGCACTTCTAATGGGATATTACAGTTCCATATTCTTTTCCGTTCAGGCTTTGGACCCACTCTGTCGGCTTGCGGGTTCGATTTCTGCCTTGCACTCTGGAAGAGCCTCGGTGGCCCATACGGTGAACACTAGCCTAGCAAGGGAGTTGTTCATCTCCGGAGAGTCGTGGGACCGGCACCTCTAGAGAAAAAGGTTC
>JAAAKG020146979.1:0-10562 GCA_010014905.2 Druon quercuslanigerum
TTATAGAAATTATTGTTAAATTTGAAATAGACAGAATAAAAAACATATTTAATAGCATCTAGAAATTGTTTTTTGGGCATTTTTTGTTAATTTTAACCAATTTCAAGCGTTTAATTATAGCATTTTCAACTCTTTCATATGGTATATTTGGAAACATAGCTATTACATCAAAAGACATAAAAACATGAACGACAGGTATTATTACATTTTTAATTAGTTTTAAAAAAGCATAACTATTTTTTCTCGAGTTTTTAGAAGTTTTAATTGATTTTTTTATAATATTGTTTAATAACTCTTCTAATTTTTTAGTTGGAGAGCATATTGTTGAAATGACTGTTCGTAATGGATAATCAGTTTTATATGCTTTAACAAGGCCATAAGCTAATGAAATATGCGTACTCGTTGTATCAATATCACATCGTGCAATATTATTCCCTAAAATTTGTTAGTTCTCATACTATCTAGAATTTTAAATGTCCCTTTTTGAAGCATTTTAGTGGGATTATTTGGAATTATTTGAAAACTATCCTCATCATTAAAAATTTGTAACATATTTTGAATATAAATATCTTTATGAACAGCTATTGTAATAGAACCTTTATCTGATTTCGTAATCATTAATTCTGGATGATTTTTCAGAAAAATTTTTGTTTTACTTAAAGCTTCATTCAATGCTTTTTCTAGTATCGTTTTTGGAATATTATTATTTAAGAAATCATTAGATAAAACCTTAAAAATTGATCTAAATTCGTCCACTTATTTTTTGAAAATTAATTCTCTCAGTTTCCGATTCAAAATAAAAATACCCTAATGAAGGCAAAACAATTCTTGTTACCCTAAAAATATTTCCTATTCATAAAAAAACAAAACTCTTAATTTTACGAAACAAAAATAAATTTCTAAGGTATTATCGGGCTCAGAGTATGAAAATGTGTAATTTAATTATAATTAAAGATTTTGAATTCTGAAATGCACCATTTTCTATCTTAAACATTCATGCTCTCTAAAAGTGAATCAGCGATAAGTATACCGCTAATTCAAATCAGCGTATATACGCTGCTAAACCAGCGAAATCTAGCTGATGATCAGTGAAGTTTCACTGATTAACAGCTATATTTCACTGATTCGCCAGCGTATATAAGCTGATTTGAATTAGCGGTATACTTATCGCTGGTTCAGATTTAGAGAGCAGGAAACTAAAATTGACTAGAAATGACTAATTTTCATTATTAACGTAACTTATGTTTTTTTGAATTCAAAAGCATCTGATTAAATTTTTAAGAATGCCCAGGGGAATTTGAATCCATTCAAGACAAATTCAGAGTGAATTAAAATCAATTAAAGTAAAATTCAAAACAATTCAAGTTTAATTCAAAGGAATTCAAAAATAGGGAAAATTCCATTAAGTTCACTAAAATGTAAGTGAATTTAGAAGAATTATTGTGAATTAAGGAGACTTTGAAGAATATCATAAGAATTTGAGTGAATTAAACGAAATTTAAAAATTAAAAAATTTCCATTAAATAGAATAACATTAAGTTAACAGAATTCACGGGAAATTCAAAAAAACTTAAGTGAATTAAATAAAAAACAGTAATGGAATTAATGATAGTCCAGTGAATTCAGCAGAGTATAAGGGAAATGAGAAGAATTCGATGAAATTCATAATAGTTCTAGGTTAATAAAAAAAATCAAGTCAATTAAAAAGAAATCTAAAATATCAAGAATATCAGTTTAGTTCATAACGTTTGGAGTGAATTAAGAAAAAATCAAGACAATTCAAAAGAATTTGATAAAATGCATAAGAATTCAATGTAAGTTTAAAAGATTTTAGGATGAATGCAAAGAAACTAAAACGAAAGATCCATTGAACTTAATGCAGTTGAGTGAATTAGAATGAATTCAAGTTAATTACAATGAATTTGAAAGAATTTAAAGGAATTCAGTATAAACTAATAAGCATTCATATCAAATTCCTAATGAATTCATATAAATTTCAAAAAATTCAAAGAAATACAAAATATTTAATTGATTGAAGTAAAAATGGAGTTTGTTTAAAAGAATTCAAGTGAATGTCAGAAAATGTATTGAAGTTGATAAGAATCCCAGATGAATTTCATATTTGTTATAACTTTTTATGGATTGGTTCTAAAGGAAATTCATTCAATTTTAAAAGATTAAATCGTTCATGCGAAATTTGATTAATTTTGAACTGTTCCTATGTAATTATTTAGGCGATAATATACTACAGTTTATGATGTTTAGAACATCTTTTTTCATATAACTAATATGCCTTAAAGGAATTTCATCGTACTATAATTTTGTAGTAATTTCACAATTTCTTCAGTTTGAATTAAAATAAAAAAGTTTAAACAGTTTTTTCGGTGTATTCGTCTCTTATTAAAATGCAAGGGGTGAAGCTTTTTATTTTTCTTCTTAATACAGACACGTATTCCATAATAAAATCATAGAATTGACTTAGTTTTTTGTAAAAATTATGTAAAAATTTTCGCGATGATAACATTTTTCGGTATAAATCCTAGTACTTTTATATTAAAAATTGTTCGAATCTAAACGAAGATTTTTTTTTTACCATTAAATAAAGCTAGTTTTGTATTATATAGAGTTTTATGAAAATTTCCAGCCATTATTATTGATTAAGATGCTATATTGAAGGGTATGTGGTTTGCCTCGTTCAATTTTTCGGGACTATTATAGGCGCAGCCTTTGATTTAACTTAAAAAATTTAGTAAATGTAATAGATTTATGATAAAATCAAAATCAAAACAAATTTATTGAAATGAAAGCTATAAATATAAAAAATATTCATGAAGTTCTATCTATTATTCTTAGGGTTTATTCTGTTATTGTCAATTATAGACATTTTTATTTATAATTTTTTTACAATAATATTTTAATTTGTTTGATAATTTTAAAATTAATTATAGACATTTTTTAACGGAAAATTTATTTAAAATAAAGGTAGAACTTAGAGCTATTAGCGGATAGCCGATCGGTGCCAATCCTGGGTAGACCAGACCTTCCAGACAGAACATCGAATTTCTTGTTCTCGGCTTGCTGAATAACGCCAGTTCCGGGCGAGAATGGACTTTCTAGACTAAATGGCATTGCCCTGTTTAATTTTCAAATTTATGATGCAAGAAAAATGATTTCAAAGTGACAAACACATAATAATAAATGCATTCTTCGCAGTTTTTTACAAGTCAATATTTTAAGAAAATTATAAGTCAATATTGTGTAATTGCACATACCAGGCATCCGAAACATCTTTACGACTTTGGAAATTCTATACAAAATTTTGCCTAGCCCTTAGAAACTTTCTCGCGCTCAAAATGTACCTAATAAAATTGTGAAGACTGCAGCAATAAAATTCTCAGATCCTGAATCAAATTAAGATCTTCAAATTTTAATGGCTTAAGCCTACTAATTTTTTTACAGCAAGGGCGTGAAAGTTTTAAAAGGGTCAATAAAATTTGAATATGATATTTAGAGATTCTAAAATTAAATTTAGTATTATTAGTCCCATAAAAATAAGATTTTCTCCTCCTATAGATGAACTATGCTAAATTAAGAAGCTATGAGGAAAATCTAAAAATTAGTTTTATTATGTACAGTAGCAGTCAAAAGCTTACGCCATCTCCTCTTGAAAATTGAAATTTGCTTCGTTCAAGTTGATAACAAATTACAATTTAATGCAGAAATTACATATATAAATTAACTTTAAAATATATAAAAGTCAAGAGTATATAAAATTCTCTAATCTTTTAATCTAAAAATTATACAAATCTTTTTAAATAAAAAAATGGTCATTGCTGTAACTTTAGCTGGATACAACAATCATTTAAAAAAATGTTATTCCTAAAAATGATTTTCTCATGCCTAAAAGATGCCTAAAAGAAGAAAATATACGATCTGGCCTGAATAGAACTAATTGTTTAAGTAAGAATAAAAACACTATCCTTTTAGTCACAGAAAATTGTCAATTATCGTATAGTAATTGAATTCAAATCGATGTTCTGTTCTTCTAAATTATTTGAAACATATAAGCAGCGAATAGATACGTTTTCTTCTTTCTTTCTTTTTAATATTAGGTGAATAATTAATATTATATTATACATCTAGACAACAGAAGATGGATAAATGACAATTTTCAAAAACTAAAAAAAGTTGTTATAATTTCTTGATAAAAACTTTAAAGAATTTTATATTTTTATGAAATGTATTTCTTTTCGAGTGACCTCTAATATGCAGATACTTGCTTGATTGATGTATAATATTTTTCATCGCGTTGAAATGATTAAAGTTCGGGGTTCAAGGGGGGGGGGGTAAACTTTTGACTGCTACAGTAGATAATGAAATAAAAATGATCATTTAGGATTTTTCCAAAAAGTCCGAGGTTAAAAGATTTTTAAGCTTATTTTCACCGTTAAGATTTGAATTATCTATTTCAAAATTTACGCGGGTTTATATTTTTATTATTATTTATTATGCTATTATAGGCCAAATCCCTTTTAGAATAAGCGTAAAGTCGTTCGGTTCTAGCCCTGTTACACTGCAAGGAACCTAAAATTAAAACTAATGACATTTGCATAAAAAATTGTCAAAAAATCAAACACATGTTGTGTTAGAAGGATTTGCCGAGGGATTTGCTCGAAATCTCATTTTTATCCGGCAATAGAAAAATTTGTAATTCAAAACCAGATAAATGACTCAGCACTATAGTCTTCCATTTTTTTTATAATTGCCTAACCTCTTACGTTAAAAAAAATCCGACCATATTCTTCTTTCTAAAAGTTTGCAAATACAATAAAATAATATATTAAAATACTTCTTATAAAAAAAAGGTCCTCACATAAAACTATTTGCCATTTTTTCATCATCCAAGTATCAATTCAATTCCAAATTAAAATCTTAAATCTTCATTTTCTGAAAAGCCACGTTTATGAGGTTTTTTATATGTTATTTTTTGCTTTTCGTTTAAGAGCGCTATTTCTTCAAATTTTTATCGTTTATTTACAAAGAAACATAATATTTATTCTTCTTTTTTCATAGATCTTTCACCGAAAAATATTATGTTACAGGGCGATACCGTCATACTAAATATTTATTTTCCCGGAACAGAATAATTTTTTTATATGCAAACTTTTTTATTTTTATTTAGCCTCCCCATATCTCGGGAGCATTTTTTATTATTTAAAAAAATTGAAATATAGATTTTTAGTCGCTATCCAAAGACGATTTGCAAAATCAATGAAATTTTAACCTCCAAAGTCTGGAATTATTTAATTTGAAATTGGTTAACTTTTTATAATTAGACTCATTTTATGCCATTTTCAGCAATTTAATATCTTGAAAGTTTTTATTTTTTGTTTAAACTAAAAATGTCACTTTTTTCGTAATCGGAAACTACGCCTATTTCCAATTTTAGGTTGCTGTTATTTTCATATTTTAAAGTTCCATATTCTATTTCTCGGAAATGAATAACTTTTTTAAATTATACTTTCTGGTATCAATTCAGAAACGCTTCAGCTTGGGAGCAAGCATTTGTCTTATCTTTAAATAGTGATCTCGATTTTACAGAATGTTATTCCGCTCTTCAAAAAAATTTCCATTTTGTTGATTATCTATTTTTGTACTGCAATCCTTCACATGTATTACAGAAATAATTATCGTGATTATATTTCGTAACAAAGTGTATAATAATATATTATAACATTTTATGGATAATGTGGCGAATTCGACGCCGAAAGCCGTACCGATCTGCTCGATTTAAATCTAATTAATTAAATCTTGTTTTCTTCGTAAACAATTCCGGAGAATCTAAGTTTTAAGATTCCAATTGATTCCCACGGCTCCTCTTTCATGGTTATTTTTTATGTTTTTAAGCTAAATATCTTTACTTTTTTAAAACCTTAATTTGCAAAAATTGCCTAACCTAATTTTCTTTCTACATCAGAATATCCTATTAGAAAAAAATTTTAAACTATGCGCTTTACATAAGACCTTTTAACAAAAATGTTGTGTGAAAATAATTTTTTTCATAGATTTCAGATAATAGGTAATTCCCGAAATAAAATTGTCGACATCATAAAATAGCTGACTATAATTTTTTTAAATTGTTTTCCCTATGGCTGATAATTTTAAAACTAGCGGCTAAAAATAGCGGCTGGACAAAGAAATAAACGAGAATTTTGGAGACCGCAAAGAACCGGGAAATCTCAGTGCATATCATACTTTACTTTATAAACTTTTTTCAATTTTTCAATAATTTCAAATGAAGAGATTCATAATTAAACTAAAATATTCCATTTGTAACCTATCTTAAATTGAAATTTCTTAATTAGAAAAAGAAGATTTGTTTAATACCTGGCAATTATTTACTGTTTATTAGAAATGCGGAATTATAAATCAAATATTCAAAACTAAACAATTTAAAAATATTTTTTTAAAATAGAAAACCTTAAACCGTTACAATTTCAGAGCGCTAGGAAAAAATAAAACATCACTAAACTAATAATAAAACTAATCAAACTAAAATTAGACTTCATTATTACAAATTATAACGTGAATTAATCTTTTTTTAGCAAAAATCTTAGAACTGCTGAATTTATAAGGATTTGAAATTTAAAATCTTTTAGTTTATTATCATTTAATTTAAAACGGCTCAAATTAATAATATTGTCAGAATCCATTTTATTATACGCGAAAATTATTGAGCGCTTGAATACATCCTTTTTAAGCTTTAAAATTAAAAATTGAAATTCAGGAGATACAAATTGAAAACTAAGGATCATAAAACATTCGGAAATTTACTAGACAGAATTAAAAATTTTCTCCCAAAGTTTATGTTTAAGAATAAGAAACTTAACGTTAAAAAATAATTAGATAAATTTATTGCTTGTGTCGTGTTTTGCTCATTAAATTTCAAAGATGTCCTAGTGTTTGATTGGCAATAAAACGATGACTTTCAACTCATCAGAAGCTTTTACCATTGAATCGTATAATAAAATAATAATAATTTTATGCAGAAAATAAAAATTTCTATTTAGTATGTTAGTTAGAAAGTGTGAATTGAATTTTCAAGGCCCTCGGCCTATGCAATAGACGCATATAAGTTAATCTCAAATACTGATCGACAGGAATTTATTTCGTTCTGGTCAAAAATACATCTTAGATCCTTCACATTCCGAAACTCGGATAAGATAATCATTCATGCTTATTAATATGTTATATTCAAACGTAGTTTGATTCCGCAAACAGGTTTTTAGCATTACTATCTGCATGGTGACGATAATAAACTAACTCGACCATACGTTCCATTGTTGTGACCCTGGTACCGTGCACTAGCGCATGGGAAAATCAACTACTGAAAGAAACAACTCTGTCTCGCACTAATTGCTATGTTTCCTGTTTCATTAATGCCATAGGAAACAAATTGAAGTTATTTATATCTATTATAGTTTATGTCTTGAGGGGACGTTCAAAAACTACGTCACGCTATTTTCAAAACTTTTTCTAGCCTTACCCCCCCCCCCTACTCTCTTTTTCGTCACAAATCATCATACAAAGCTTGAACTCCCTAGGTTTTTTTTAAAACTTCAGCCCTTTTTAAGTACACTGGAACTTGGATTCGTGCACGGTTTACGGAATGGCTTGCAGTGGCCTTCGATACAAATCCAGGGACTCTGCGCGTAAACAGGCAAGGCGCATAAACCAGTTTTATTGGATTTGGACGCTTGACGCAACATGATGTAAATAACGTGCTGAGAGTGCGAACTTCATTAAGGTGCTTTCTCAGACTTGAAAATTAGCCCACGTATTGCTCTGCCAAGCTTTACTTCTAGAATTATGAATTGGTTGATTTTAACTTTAACCACCGAATATAAATGTTAAAGCGCTAAAAATAAAAGAAATATTTTTTCGAAAAATGTTCTGGTTCTTGTTTTATTGCAATTATTTGAAAATTCATCCATTTTATGCGCCCGGGAAGTACCAAACCACCACTCTGAGTGTATCTATGGCGAACGGAATCTAGGGTTGGGTCGATTGGAATGAAGCGACAAGTGGTCGAGTGTTATTTAGTCCGGGAGCCAGGTACAGTCTCGTGGCCTTTTCAATTCTCATGGAGCCACCAAGGTTTTTTTTAAGTATTTTGACCTGCTGAATCCACATTTTTGGGTGGCTCTTCGACCGAATGGTAATTTTTTTGTTATTAACCTTTTTTTAACCATTAATAGGGAATTTTTTTTACCAAACAAAAATTTTTTCAACTTTTTTAGCACATTTTGAGTCAAAAAGGTCCCTAGTAATTTTTTTTCCTACACCCATACTTTTTGAGAAAAAAATTGGCAAAGTGTTAAAAAATGCAATTTTTCAATTATTTGACGCCCCTTCAGAAGTACCCCTTACACTTTTTTTATAATCCGAGTCCACGTCATATTTCCTTAAAGTGTATATTATCATTAAAAAATATTTACAGTTCGTTTAAACAAATAGCTTTTGAGTGGGACGAGTTGAAAGTTCAAGGTTTTCCGAGCGCGCGCGGCTGACTGAGTGTATACCGTCGCGTCACTCGCGCCTTGGCGAACTCCTCGCCCACCGTTGCTAAATGGCATCGACATTGTTACTAATTTTAATATTACTTATTTTTACCTTTACTTACTTTTTCGGTACATAAATCTGTTGTTATCAATAAATACAATTAATTACATATTGGGTTTGCGTTATTCGTAGAGGAATGTTTTTTATAGATCAAACAAATTGAACATTTATTTTAGAACAAAGTACTTTTACACTTTCATATCAACTAATAGGAAAAGCAAGTAACATATTTTTCGAATAAGAAATTAAAGTATAAACTAATAAAATTTATTTACATTTAAATACCTTAATTTTCAGTTTCGCATACTGATTCATTCTACTTATTTTTACATGTATTTTCTTTCATACAGTCACAGAATGAATAGCAAGGAATTTTGTTAGCAACACATATGCAGGATTGTCTACTGCAAACTTAGTGTTTACATGCAGGTACATATTCATCGCTAATTTCGCAGTAAACCGACCGCGAAATTTGAAAATGTTTTTTTTTTTGTTTGAAAAATGTATTTATTCGTAAAATGTTAAAAGAATGGGGACACACATTTTAAAATAACGGTTTTATCTCGAAAATTTTACACGTACGATGGCATTGAATAGTGCAAATTGATTATAAAATCACACTGAATCATATAGGTGATGAGAGTTATATTTTTAGAATTAAGATGATTATTGTATATTTAAGAACTAAGTTTAAATATGAATTCAAAAAATCGCTCGGTACTTATACTCTTTTCCAATATTTGGATTTTGTAAATAATCATTATTGTAATTGTTTATGCATTATAACATCAGGTTTTTAGATGGCGCGGCGGTATACGCTCTACAGTATGAAAATCAAAATATCTAAATAGTATTATTCGAATGTGCATAATAAATATTATTACTTTATAATTTAATTTCTTATTCGACAAACATGTTACTTGCTTTTCCTATTAGTTGATATGAAAGTGTAAAAGTATTTTGTTCTAAAATAAATGTTCAATATGTTTGATCTATAAAAAACATTCCTCAACGAATAACGCAAACCCAATATTTAATTAATTATATTTATTGATAAGAACAGATTTATGTACCGAAAAAAGTAAGTAAAGGTAAAAATAAGTAATAATAAAATTAGTAATAATGTCGATGCCATTTAGCAACGGTGGGCGAGGAGTTCGCCAAGGCGCGAGTGACGCGACGGTCTACGCTCAGTCATCCGCGCGCGCGCTCGGAAAACCTTGAACTTTCAACTCGTCCCGCTCAAAATCTATTTGTTTAAACGAACTAGAAATATTTTTAAATTATAATTTACACTTTAAGCAAAATATGACGTGGACTCGGATTATAGAAAAGTGTAAGGGGTACTTCTGACGGAGCGTCACATAATGGAAAAATTGCATTTTTTAACACTTAGCCAATTTTTTTCTCAAAAAGGATGGGTTTGGGAGAAAAATTACTAGGGACCTTTTCGTCTCAAAATGTGATAAAAAAGTGGAAAAAAATTTTTTTTGGTAAAAAATCAAATTCCCTATGAATTGTTCAAAAAATGTTAATAACAAAAAACGACCATTCGAGCGAAGAGCCACCCAAAAAATTTCGATTCAGCAGGTCAAAATACATTTTAAAAAAGCTTGGTGGCTCCACGAGAATTGAAAAGGCCACGAGACTGTACCTGGCTCCCGGACTAATTGTTTCGACGACATTTTAAATATCGTGAAAACGCAAGCTCGAGTCCAGGACTAAGATTGATTGCCTGTCATGCCTCACTCAACTTTGCTACTGTTAAAGATAAGAGCCCGCTGAGAGAAATTAAAACTGATTAAAAGATCAAGGAATTTAATCTTAGTATTTTGCATTAGGTGCATTAAATAACGACTACACGATTAAAAAAAGATAGAAGAAAATCGGTTAATCCGTTCAATTTCTGTTGAGAGTTTTCGTAATTTCTCCTCTCTTCT